>JAFIRS010002481.1:0-210958 GCA_018342105.1 Gonioctena quinquepunctata | reverse complement strand
AAATTATTGATTTTTTTTAGTGCCCAAAAAAGGGAATTTTTCCCAAAATTTTTTTGATTACAGGTGGTTTTTTTTAAATCTCAATATTAATTAATTTTCCCCCCAAAAACCTGTATTTATTTTTCCTTAATATTAGCAAGTGCAGCTTGTCTCAGTAAGAGTTCTTCTATCGGTCTGATGGACGATGTGATGTGGGAGGGGAATATTCTTGATTTTCTGCATTGAACTAACAATAGAAGGTATTTTTTACTTGAAAAGTGAAAAGTGTTGTGCCTGCAATGTCAAAAGTGGAATCTTATGAAAATTAATGAATGTGATTGGATAGTTCAAAAGAAAACAGATTCCAGAAGATGGATATTGAAAAAAATTCAACGGGGGAATAAAAATATTTTTTTTAAGAAAGATCTTTTGAAATTTTAATATCGAAAAGTATTGAGAAAAAATGATAAATTAATTATATAATTGATATAAATACGTCGAGACAAAGCCTAATCGAAACCCAAAGGGGGAAAAGAAAGTAAAAGGGGTCTTCAAAAAGGGCCCCCCTAATGAGGCGAGATTGAAAATCCATAATCCACCAATGCGTTTGTTCCTGCCAACATTGTTAACAGCACCACAAAACAACCGAGTTATATCCTCCAGGACACTTAAAATTGGTGAAAATTTCCATTAAAAGGGTCACAAATAATTTCCTGAAAAAATCCCATGAACAATTAAAAAATTTCCACCCAGACTATCAATAATTATTTAAAGGGTTCTACAAAAAGTTTTAAAGAATTCTAATTTTAATTTTATCAAAAATTTATTTTTTTTTTTTTAAAATCTTTTTTATGAAAAAAATTTCCCAAATTATAAAAAAACTAATCAAATTTGGGTTTCCTCTTGCTCATAGAAAGGACAGAGGGCCTTACTTATAATGGATTGCCCATGATATCGGTGATATTCTGGAGTCATTTTCTCGTGCCTTTGTTATGCTTTTTGGGCCAAAGTTTTTTGGTTGGATACAGCATCAAGTTTTTTGACATGGAGCTACATTATCTGCTGCATAATTACTCATATCAATCCTTTGAGAGGAAAGGGGGTCAATGTTGACTTTTAAATTTTTCCCATAAATCCCCCCAAAGGCGAAAATCGTTTCAAGTGAATTACTAATTTTTTGGGGGGGAATTTATATAAAATTTAAAAACTTTGTACTTTTTATTCTTTCCTTACTTTTTACAACAAGTTGGTTTCTTTTCCCCTTTAAAAATTTTTTCCTAATAAACAAGTCTAAACATTGTGACAGACTCAGCTGGCCAGGTATCTGTGGAATATCAAGTGAAAGGTCCCAGAAAGGGTCAAAAGAGACAGAACGATGGCCACAAGAAGAACAGAACAACGATGATTTTAGTTGACCAACAAAGTTATCAACCATTTTTGAGTTGTCCATTCTTAGATATCTTGTCCAAGACTCCTGTGCCTTTTCAAGATTGCTTAGTTTTTCATCAATTTCTATCAAAATAGTTTATATCTTCATGAAGACCTTCCAATAAATATCTGAGAAATTCTTGGGCGTCCTGTTGAGCGTGCCCCATGAAGCGAGGTGCGAATATTTGTATCTGGCATTCCAAAGAAACAGTATTTACCACCCTATCAGACAAATCTTCTGACCAAAGTTCTTTTATCACAATCGCAAATGCTTTTATCAGAGCACCTTTCATGCTTGATATGCTTGTGTTGATATCCCTCATATGCTCGTCTTTTCTCAGATACTCGAGCAACCATCTGGTGTTCGATAAACATTATATTATACTATTCATGGCAGGTGTTCCAATGTTCTTCAACCCATTGAGTCCGAGTGGTCTAATGGTATTGTAGTTACTTGAGTTGGATTGAGATATGTCAGAACAAGTTATTTTTTGGGAAGAAAAAAACAAATCATTTTTCTTCAAAGTTTTTCTTTACTTTATTAATTTTAAATTGATTATAAAATAGTATAAGGTAGTTTTCTCCTAGTGGTAGGTAGAAATTAATTGAATTTTGAATAATGAAACAAAATATGAAATCCAAACATTTCTATTGAGTGAATTATATTAAATAAAACCACATAATCGTTTTTCTGGGTCTATTATATATTTTTATCAATACATGAAAAAAAAAAGGTAATATATTAACATCAAGCAAAGAAGAAAGCCCAGCTGCAAACCTCTTGAGATTGAGACGATAAGAAAGTAAAAAACTAAAAGAAAGAGATAGCATTTTCATAGCCGGGCATATTTTAGATACAACAAATATTAATATCACAATGCCAATATATATCACAACATAACAAAATCATAAAACATCATAACAATATATATATATATATATATATATATATATATATATATATATATATTTATATATACCGGGTGACAACGAAGTCGTTGGCCAGAGTGTCATTCAGTTGTTTTAAAAGTTTTGATATTTGGATCGAAGATAAAGTTCTTTAGAACCCATATTTTCCATGAAAAAACGATTAAATATCACTTCCGGTTTTACGGGACATGGACCTAAGTCAAGAATTTTAAATGTAACCCTGTGGGTATTTTTACGCCGTTCGATAGAGCAAAAAATTACCTCTACAATGACAAGTGACAAATAGACATTTGTATGAAATGGAGGCGCAGGAGAATTTTTTTCAGAAATCAATATGGCGGCACTATGACGTCATCCATCGAATGTTCATCGAAGAACTTAATAAAATAGCAAATAAACGAAGCACATTAGTTTTTGATGAAACATGGAAAAAAATTGATTCATCGCCAATCAGGATTCCTTTTAATAATTCTTTCAACTTACATTCTTTTTCTTGAACTTTCCCGAATTTTTTTAGTAGGAAATGGTACTTTTTTAAAGTATAACATTATCTTTAATGCTTGACACACTAGGCCTCTTCTTTTATTTTCAATTAACAAATCATTAAAGGTTGTCTTTTCCATTACACCTACATAAAAAACTACTTCCACCTATTTTTTTAATAACATTTCCCAAACCTGACCCAGAAACATTCGTGGGGGTGTCAACAACAACTCACCAAAGTTTCAACCTGATCTCACCAAAGTTTCAATCTGATGTATGGCATAAGAACGCATAAAAATATTGGTAGATAAGTAGGCTTTGAAAACAAATTGTAGAGACAATTGGTAATTGGTTTCTATCGGAAACATCAAAATAGTTTGTTATACTTGTTCTCAATAAGTTTAATTTTGTATTCCCGTTATCGTGTGTGGAAAGTTTTCTTTCGTTGTGTTTTGGTGTTCAGTTTCATTGTTGGTTTTTCGTTATAAGCTATGGTTTATACACGAGAGAATCAAATTGACAAAGTGCTTATCTATGACGAATGTAGGAAAAATGCCAGACAAGCGCAGACATTATATGGAAAACGAATCCCAGATCGTGACGCTCCTTCAAAAAAAAATCCAAGGTTAGTTCAACACTTGAAAAATGAAAATAATGCAGATAAAGATGCCAATGGCTTCATAGTAAAGAATAAGTTCAGACAAATATTTTAGCTTATGTAGAATATGATCGAACTACTTCCGTTCGAGAATTGGGCAACCAGTGCAATACCTTTGAAGAAGCAAGCTTTCAAGTCTTTTAAATATCAAATTCACCATCACTTATACGAAAATGACTTTCAGAGGCGCTTAAATTATGTAACGAATCATTTCTCAGAGCTTCGTTACTAAGAACGGCTAAAAAAAATTAGCATAACATCACTGACTATTTAGGGTTAATATTAATTCCGGTCTGGCAATAAGTTATATTCCTAGTTTAGAAAATCAATTTAAATACCCAAAGCTACTGGAAGAAACATGAAAATCCGGCATGAAAAATAGCTGTGTTTTTCCATTTAATACAAAAAGGGAGAAAAGCTTTTCAGCTGGGTTTGCTAAACTCGCGTTGGGAAAAAGAGGGACATTTTTGGTAGGTTTTTTCCCCAGTTTGCCGTTGATTTGAAACATAGAAAAGGCAAGACGAAATTAGATTCGCTCTCTTGCTCTTGCCCGTAAGGCTTGTGCCTGCCGTGGGCCCGTGGGAGCGCTTGTTCCTGCTATACTTCCGAGTTGCCAAGTTCTTCAGTATAAAACCGTATAAATTTCAAAGTGGAAAGTGTTCTCCAGAGCCATTGAGGTAACAGAAAGTGATATTTTATGTATCATTTTATTTGCATTATCATTCATGCATGTCTTCCGTTTCTTGCAGTCGAGTTTAAGCTTGTCATATATATATATATATATATATATATATATATATATATTTATAAATATATATATATATATATTCTTTATTTTCTCGGAATAAGGGCCTTATTCCGAGAAAATAAAGAATATAAACATATGTGGTCAAGAAATCAAGAAAAAAATATATATATATATGTAGTATTTGCTGACTAGTTAGGTACAAAACTAGGAATATTGGGGTAGGCAGCAATGAAAAAGTAAACTATTTAAGGTTTATCCAAGCTTTCGGAAATGTTTATTTCCATCATCAGGAAGTCTACAATAGATGAAAAAACCAATTGTAATACATATTCAAATGCGAAACATTATGCTACCTACAACTTTGTTGGGGTTGGTTTCAATGATGTTGAACATATTCATCTAACAAAGTGAATGAAAGAATAAAACGTAGATCAAAGAATAAAATGAAGTTCAAAGTTAATACAACCACATTAGCATTGTTATAAAATTATATAAATATAAATGTGAACTCTATGTGGTGTGACAAGACAAGTGAAGCTGACAGGTTAGGAATAAATCCCGCAATTATATTTAAGCCAATGACACCTGCCGGGTGTCACTTTGAAATTGTTACAGTGGTGCCAACTGTTAGATTAGTACCAACTGATTTTACCAGGTGGCGGTAATGTTAAGAAAACTATCAGTTGATATCTCATTGTTGTCAATTTTGATTGATATCTAAACGCAATAAATAAAAGTAGATCTCACTCAAATATCTGTTTTTTTTTAATTACACAATAAAAATGGAAAATGAAAGCCATTTCTTAGAATGTTATCCAAGATGTATGTGACTCTGTCGCTGGCACTTTCTCTGAATCGTAATTCATCTGATGGTCAAATTTATTCAGATATTCTGCCAGAGCACATCTTTCAGGATTCAATCTGCAGTCACTATCATGAGAAATTATTCTGTTCGATAATGATCTTTGCATTTGACTAATATATTGTTTATTACAACCATGACAAGCAATACTATACATTGTTTGTTTGTTTTTAAATTGTTTTCAACCGCCAACTTAGTTACAAAGCAACCCTTGAAAGTCAGAGACTTGTGTGAGTTAAGGAGACGGGGACCTTAGTTTTTTCAGTGTCATCCGGAGCACTACTCGGCTGGTATCCGTGGACAGTCCGAAGGATTGATATCTAGGTACCAAGAATGTTCGGTTGGTCACCTACCTCCTCCCGCTCAACGAAACCACAAAAATAAACTTTTATCTCAGTAGCCGTGCCGAAATTCGAACTCGGACTATCTGGACATCAGCCAGCGCCCTTACGCTCACGACCACCAGCCCAATTACATTTGACATTGGAAGTAATGGAGTGTAATCTTTAACTAAAATCTTTAACTTTAACTAAATAAATTGATCTGATTGTTAGAACTGTTATTTTAAATTTTTCAGGATTGTGAAATAATCTGGAGAGTTTAGGAGTGATCTCTCTCTTATATATATATATATATATATATATATATATATATATATATATATATATATATATATATATATAAATATATATATATATATATATTATATATATAATATATATATATATGTATATATATATATATATAAAGAAGAACGCTGGGCCCCAACCCCAAGCACCACAGGCACCACCAAAATGGGGCCCAACGAGGATAACGACGACGGCAACCACAACAGTTAACCAAGAACTGTTGGCACTTAAGCAGCAACTTCTTGAGCTCTTCAAACAGAGTCAGGCCCCAGGAAATCTTAAATGTTAAGACAACTTCCGGAAAAACTCAAAATCTGCTCCTGGAACATCAACAGCGCACTCACACGCAAGGATGAGCTGCACAAACTGATATCCAGAACACAAGTGGACATCGTCGCCATCCAGGAAACAGCGCTGAAACCCCAGAAAACTTCCATCTTCCAGGATTCACCTGCTACCGAACAGACAGACCCGGTGGTCGAACCCGCGGAGGCGCAGCCCTGCTAGTAAGAACCGGCCTCGAACAACACGAGGCTGAGAAACCAGAACTATCTCGAGGCGAAGCAGTCGCAGTAAAAGTGAAAGTCAGACGCATAGGAATGCTAAGAATCATCTCAACGCCCCGGGGGAAATAAAAAGAGAAGACCTACCGGTTAAGAAGTCACAGACATGGACTGCGGAAACAACAATCCACGAGGCTGAAATCTGGAGAACTTACTGGCCGACTACAACGACATCGAAGTAGTAGCCCCCTTCGAACCCACCTACCACGGACTAGCAAACCATACACCAGACATCCTAGACATAGCACTGATACAGTCCATCCCAGCCAACACCGAGATGGAAGTATTAGACGAGGGCTCCTCAGACCACAACCCAATCCTACTAACAATAGGGGAGGGAGACGCGGAACCTGGGGAACCAGCCACCAGGAAGACAACCGACTGGAACCGATTCCAAAGAATCATACACGACTCCATAGGACACATCCCACAAATACACACAAAGACAGACCTCGAAAGAGCAACAATACAGTTGCAACAAACGATCCAGGAAGCCATAGAACGCAGCTCCAAGACCACCCAAGCAAGCAGATTCAACTTCCAACTAGCACTAACCCCAGAGGTTAGGGAGCTAGTTAGGAGCAGGCGCCGCTTGAAAAAGAGATACCAGAGAACACTGGCTCCCGAAGATAAGAGGAGGATGAACCAGGCAGGCAGGCAACTGCGGCTGGAACTCAAAGCTCACCAAACACAGCAATGGACAAACAGGATGACAGAAATGAGCACAGAAAACAATTCTGTATGGAGAATGCAGAAAGTACTTCGACAAGGCAGGAGGAAACCGTGCCCGCCACTCCACGGAGAGGGGGGCCTGGTCTACACTGACAACGAAAAGGCAGAAGCATTTGCGGACGCTTTCGAACCCAGTGTAGAGACAACCAGGTCAACCGAACCGACGAGGTGGAAGACATGGAAACCCGAGCCAGTCAGACTGTCAGGAGAATAAGACGGATCAATGATGCCGAGCACGTCCTTGAACCAACTTCGCCAGAAAAAATCAAGGACATCATCCGAAACCTTGCTACCCGTAAGGCACCCGGACCAGACCAAATTTCGAATAGAGCCTTAAAGGCTCTACCGAGAAAAGGAATTGCTGCCTTGACCAACATCGTCAATGCAGTGCTCAGGCTCAGACACTTTCCACGACCATGGAAAGAAGCCACGGTCATCATGATCCTTAAACCCAACAAAACCACCGACTCATCAGCCTCACACCCTCGATGAGCAAGGTGGCAGAACGAGTCATCCAGAGACGATTGGAACCACTCACGGAAGAACTCAACGTCCTACCAGACGAGCAGTTCGGCTTCCGACAGGACACTCTACGGAAATGCAGGTCCTGAGGATATTGGACTTTGCCGTAACAGGCTTCAACCTGGGCAGGGGACACCACACAGGAGCCTTATGTCTAGACGTATCCAAAGCCTTCGACAGGGTCTGGAACGATGGCTTAATCACCAAAATGACAGACCTCGGATACCCCACTCCCATAGTGAAGCTGATAGACTCCTTCCTGCGAGGACGGCGGTGTCAATGTAAAGTTGGCAACGTCCTCTCAGCAGTGAGGACCCTAGAAGCAGGAGTACCGCAAGGCGCAGTCTTATCCCCACATCTGTTCTCCATCTACACGGCGGACATCCCAAAGCCTGCTGACAACTTCAACAAGCTAGCGCTTACGCGGACGACACAGCACTAGTGGCTAGATCGGTGAACGCAACGCAAGTAACCCGATACCTGCAAGATCAAGCAGACAAGCTTGAGGACTGGTTCAACCTATGGAAGATCGAGATCAACGCGGAAAAGAGCAAGCAACACCGTCAGGACATGTCATCATGAATGACCAACGAATCCCTTGGACAAACGAGGACAAATACCTTGGAGTCACCTTGGACAAAAGATTGACATTCAGGCAACACGTAGACCGGAGGCTCGGACTAGCGAAAGCAGCCCGAAAGAACCTCTACCCCCTCATAGGACGCAGTAGCAACATGGACCTCCAGCTAAAACTGCTTCTCATCAGGACCATCCTCCTTCCCATCATCCTGTATGCATTCGCCGCATGGGGTCAATGCGCACAAACATACAGGACCAAGATCCAGCTATCCTTAAACGTGAGCCTGATAATGGCAGTGAACGCTCCCAGATACGTCCCGAATAGATTTATCTACAGGAACCTGAATGTCAATCCGAACTTCATTGACGACCATCTTCGGAACCACGCCACCGCGACGTTCCTGAAGACGGACACCCACACGAACCCGGTGATTCAAGACATCCACGCGAACCTAAACCTGGACGATCCCAGGTTTAGAGAAAGGGAAAAGTATTTGCGACCAGTCTACCAAAACGACCGTCCACCACCGAGAGTAGCACTCCGGGCGTCAGGTGAGTAACAACTCAACACAAAACACGTAAGATCAACACACCCACATCACACCAGACACTTACACACCCATCAGGTACATTACCACCATGCACACACAGCACAAGTCAGGTAAACATACAACAATCAGATAATAAGGGGTTTAAAGCACTCAGAGGCTGACTTCATACCACAGGACGTACGATTTCAATTTCGCAAACGTGCCATTTGCGAGTTGAGGACCGCTCCAAGGAGGAGCGGGGGAGGATGGAAGTGGATAGTAAATCTCGTTCACACATAACAAGAAGGGGATTTACTATCCATTACCTTAAGGGGGGCATGGTGTGTGATATTGATTCTTGTCCATTATGACTGTTACATTGCGTTTGTCTGATTGTGTGAGGATCAAATTAGGATTGTCTTTCAAGAATTTCTTGGATTTGAAGAAAAGAGTCCGCAGACTTGAGTTATGGTCAGCATGTTGGATATGGTTTACGGACTCTTTTCTCCAAATCCAAGAAATTCTTGAAAGACAATCCTAATTTGATTCGCACACAATCAGACAAAGGTAATGTAACAGTCATAATCAATCTATCAGATAAATATCTCAATCTATCCAATGACATCATAATCAACAGTAGCTCATATGTAGAACCACCGAAAGACCTTACGTCAGCAATTCAGAGAGAAGGCAATGAATTAATTGAAGTCATGTATACAACAAACCAAACTAATGAAGTTATGAAAAAGAAACTCGCAGGCTATAATGGTATTTCTCCAAAATTATATTTTCTACCCAAAATTCATAAGCACACGCATTCAGTCAGACCTATAGTGGCCCCTACAGAGAGGATGAACTTTTTTTGACAGAAATTTCAACTAACGGATACAACTTTGACAATGAATATTATATAAAAGACACTTCCAGACAATTATGTTCTGGCAAGTTTAGATGTCGTCTTCTTTTTATCAATGTTTATTTAGATGCTTGTATTAGACCAATACACAAAGATTGGGATCGTATTAGTTATCATTGTAGCATTATCGAAGAGAACATTTTTGGAATTGTTTACCTTCCGTTTTGATAATGCATATTTTTCTTTCAATAATGAAATTTATAAACAAACCTTTGGTTTCCCAATGGGGGTCTCCATTCCACCCATTTTAGCAGGGTATGTCATGGATGATTTATTAGACAATGTTATTCCAGTTTTATCTTTCGAACTGAACATCATAAAAAAATATGTTGATGATATTATATTAGCATTACCGAATGATGGTGTGGATGAGATTCTCGATACCTTCAGTAGCTACGATCCTCATATCCAGTTCAAAATTGAAAACAAGCTACTGGTAGGTAGGTATAGGAAACCATGCAGCTCAGGTAGATACCTGAATCACCATTCATATCACAAACAGCCTATGAAAGTGAATTCGGTAAAAAAAAAATTAAGAGTACTGAAAATATCAGATCCCAAATTCCATAAACATAAATTAAATATTATCTTTAACCTTTTCTTAGAAAATTAATATCCAAAAACTTCACTTAATAACATTCTACGTCTCACTTAGAAGTACTAGCCTACTCGAACATCATCTCAAACAACAACACTACCCCCTCTCAATCTTTTTTCACTTGGAATAGAATCGAATTTATTCATCGTTAAAAAAATGTACACATGTGATTACATAGAGATATAAAAACTTTTATCAGACTAGTCAGACGTACAGATACAAACTTATGTTAAACCTACAAGTAAATCTAAAGTGTTAACATTAAAAAAATTTAAAATGTTTCCAACAGGATGAGAATTAATTTTAAAAGGAAATATAGAGAAACATTTAAATGAAAAGACATTTGTCATTTTTAGAACTATATACAACACAATACACTATATAATACAATACATAAGTAAAATAATAATTATTATGAGTTATTACTCAGTCATGTAGGAATTTTTAATTACCATATATAAGAGAGGGCACTTCTAAACTCTCCAGATTATTTCACAATCCTGAAGGATTTGAAATATCATATGAAACAGTTCCAACAATCAGATTAATTCATTCTAAAGTTAAAGATAAAACTAATTATTTTCAATGTCAAATGTAATTTATAGTATTCCTTATCATGGCTGTAATGAACAAAATATTGGTCAAACGTAAAGATCATTATCGAACATAATAATTTCTCATAAAAGTTACTGCAGATTGCATCCTGGAAGATGTGCTATGGCAGAACATGTGAATAAATTTGACCACCAGATGAATTACGATTCAGTGAAAGTGCTAGCGACAGAGTCACATACATCTAAGAGAATTGTATAAATAAAAAAACAGATATTAACCACTTGAGTGAGATCTACTCTTATTTATTGTCTTTAGATATCAATCAAAATTAACAACAATGTAATATCAAATAATACTGTAACAATTTCCAAGTGACACCCGTCAGCTGACATTGGCTCAAATATAATTGCAGGATTCATTCCTAACCTGTCAGTTTCACTTGTCACACCACATAGAGTACACATTTTAAATATTTATATAATTTTAAACAATGCTAATGTGGTTGTATTAACTTTGAATTTCGTTTTATTCCTTGATCTACGTTTTTTTCTTTTGTATCACTATGTTACATGAATATGTTCAACATCATTGAAACCAACCAACAAAGTTGTAAGAAGCATAATGTTCCGCACTTGAATATGTATTACTATTGGTTTTTTATCTATTGTATTCTCCCTGATGATGGAAATTAACATTTCCGAAAGCTTGGATAAACCTCAAAGAGTTTACTTTTTCATTGCTGCCTACTCCACTATCCCTAGTTGTATATAAATATAGATATAGAAGTTTGATTACACCCTGTATGTATGTAAATATTGATCTTATTTCTTCTTCCGCTTCCAATTGTATACTTTCTCTTGTCTAGAGCAATTCTGTAACTTGAATATTTAACATTTAGGTAACTTAGCAAATTTTGATTGTGTCAGATATGTAAATGTGTTCTTATATATCTCCTTTCAACCACGTATCAATTCTTCAAATATAATAGCAACTCGATTTCTTGTAAGTATATAAAAATGTTTCAATAATTTTACTCAACCGGCCCCCCATAGGGTCAAGTAATGTAATCGCGCGAAAAGAAAACGAGATATCGACGGAATTATCCGTTTTGAGGTCCCCCAAGACCTGCCTGCCTGCTTGCCTGTCTATCTGTCTGTCTGTATCCAGAATAGTCAAAATAATTTTTCCAACTGAGATCTGTCAAAAAATGAAAAATGGTTAAGTTCGAAACTTTGCCATTCAATTATTTAGAATCTATTCGATGAATTAGAAGTAAATTCGGCAGGGAGGACCACAACACAAAAATCTCACTTGGTCAAATAACCGCTAAATTGACTGTTGAATTGACAGATCCAATTGACTTCGTACAGCCCTAAATATATTTTATCAATGTTTGATTTCAAAATAACCCCATTCTCCCGTGGCCCGTGCCGGTCAAGTTCTGGGGTGTACCACAGCTGATTTGTTTATTTGAATCTCCAGATATCCTACGCTTGATTTCACTGCAGATAAAATACATTTGACGTAATCGGGTTTCATTATTTTGAACCCAAAAATGGTAATATTATTATTTTTCGAGCTGTCTCATTTTTGTTTCGGAATAGCACTCTCCCTTTCGAGTTCCTTGATTTTTTATTTCCATTTTTATTAGCAAATGAATTCTCGCGAAGCAACGAAAAAGATTTCAATTCGTTTCTTCCTTACATTTTCTCGAGAATTCTTTATTTCTCCAAGAAATAATCTTGAATAATGCTTCTATGATATTGTTCACATATTTTCCAAACAGTCATTATGGTTTTTGTAGATCGGATATATCCAGATAGGCATAAAATGAATGGAATGATAGAATGAAAATACTCATTTGAAGCTCTATTCTTTCGAAATATTGTTAAACAAATATACTCGGTTCAAAAATGATAATTCTAGAGTGGATGAAATTTTGTCGAAAGTACGTATTTTTGTTGCCAATTGAATATTGAATCTTTTTTTTATAATATCTCACAGAAAACAACTCTCTCTCCGGCTGAAGCACACGATGAACGTTGAACAATAGCCGGGGAAGTAGTTGTTTTCTGTTAGACATTCACAAAAATTACTTAATTTTTATTGTGGGTTTTTCAATTCACAGAAAAATCTTTCTCTCCATTATTCAATCGAGAATGTTTCCCTTTTCAATCTGCTAACAATTGTTAAAAGACATTGGGACTCTGCCTTTCCATTTACATAGATTTGTTTTATTTTCAATTCCAGTCTCAATTAAAAAGAAGAAGATGAATGAGGCGAAGAAGAATATTTTCCAAAAAGGAGTACTCACTTGTAACATCGGTGGAAGAGTGGCATCGCATTCACTAGGTTCCCAATATATTTTTGTCAAAGGAAATATATTTTACTCTTTCGCGAACGTCAGGAAGACCAAAAGAATTGAAAAACAATTTCACTTTGCAATGATTGAAATTGTTAGAAATACACTTTGATATCTGTGTTTTTTCATGGAATATAATATATTTTCTTTTCGTTTTTTATTTGATATTTCTTTCGAATTTCTTCTACATCGTTGAAATGTATTTAGGTTTTGATAATATGAAAGTTATGTATCAGTGTGTTCTTCACTTCTTTCCACTATCCCTTTTCCAAAGTACCAAAGTATTCAAATGTGTAACGTGCCATCAACTGTAACGTTTTTCAAATTTCATAATTTCATCCCGATTACTATTTTTGAATTTGATTCATATTATACTTAATGTTTTTTCCCAAAATTACACCCTTTTTCTGCACTAAATAACTTTATTCCACAATCTTCCACGTTCATCTGAAAGTCACTTGAAAGCTTCATCAGAGAAACATGTTATTTTGAACAGACTATAGTACCAAACGCTATTTGGAAATGTCTGCCAATATTTCTCCTCAAGCATGAATCCTAGTAAGGCCCTGCAATTATCGCATCGCAACGAATCTACACTTTAGAATCGAGTATACTTGACACATAGTACTAATGATCTTGAGGAATATTGAATTTGTTGAACAATATAATCACACCAGACCTATCCGTCCGGTGAATATTCCGTTTTTATTTTTAACGTTCTTGTGTAATCATTTCAATAACAATTGACGTCGAATAGGAAGCTGAAAGTTGTGACGAGCATAATGATTTTTTTTTGAGGACGATGAACCAGAGAGCTATTACATTGTTCTATTCTGTTGTTAGTGAACCCGCCAATTTTTCGTTTGGGAATCTATTTGAATGAAACTCTTCTTTCTCTTTCTCAGATTTCAAATACTTCACCTGTAAATTACTATGTCTTCAAATATTAATATGTAGGCCAGTAGAGATAGACATGATTTTCCCAAAATTTGATAATAGTTACAAAAGTTTAAAAATTTCAGTAAAGTGAAGAGTACGTTCAATAGTTATTTAATCAACTAGTGTATTAATGGTTGCGATTAATGATCGAGATATTTTAAAGCCATTTTAATATACTAGTTGATTACAAAAAAAATCCGTCGACGTCGTTCCTGGGGTCAACGTGAAATTTTAGATATCCATTTCCTTCAACTATGAGGAAACTTACAATAGGTATTTGAATTTTGAAATACATACATTTGACAGCGCGAAGGTAATATGATTTGACATTTGAATAATATTCGAATTCGCGTATGTTAAGTTGCCTGCCTATACCACAATTACACATTAATGGACCACATCGACCTACAGGTTTTTAATAGTCGATTTCGTTGTATGTTTAGTTGCATATATTGCAATTATGCATTAAAAGTTCAATTGAAGGTTAATAGGGGTCATTAACGATCGATTTCGTGTAGATTAAACAGACTCATCAAACTAGGTTGCCAGAAAATTATATTTAGTCTGATTTTGCAACCCTTCTTTCTGAACGGAAGTTGTTGGAAATAAGAATTTAGGTAATTTTCACAATATTAGCGCGGGAAAATTTGCAAAAATTCTGCAAGTTTTGAAAAATAGCAATTTACATGCTCTGATAAATTTGCAACCATTCAAACATAGGGGAAATGTTTGTTTTATCGAAAAAAAATTGTTGTTAATCCTAATTCTTCGATAAAAATTCCAAAAGTTCTGCATGCTCGAAAAATAAACAAAATAATGTTCATGAAAAGAGTTGCAATTTGCAACCTCTTGCGTCAAACGGAATATATATTTTTTCATAAAAAAATGTTTATTGCAATATTAGTATCGGACTTAATACAAAATTTTCAAGTAATGGTTGCAAGTGGAGATGTCCTGACCTACAATACATACCTATAAAAATTGAATTTGAGATGTAATATCGATCTCACAATTTTTTATTTTCCAGCAACGTTTCTGTTTGATGATGAAAAGTATGTACTTGCGAGATTTACAATCGATAACGTTTTGATATGCTTACTTCCATAGAGTATCGATTATTCATTTTAAAATCTCCTCGATTGCTATGCAGTCATGTTGTAACAAGTGAAAATTTTAAATGAAGAATGATTCATGTCGTTTCTAATGAGATGAAGAATTAATATATTCCCATAGTCTTTTAGCAGAATATGCATAAAAATAGTTTGTCGGTAGAAATAAAATTTTGTACTCTTCCGATTGTTGCATTAGAAAATGTTAGATTACATTTATTTCGCTGATTAGTCGAAAACAGTGATTGCTTCTGAGATTAATAATTAGTTTCAAATTTTGTAGTGGTTAACTACGTAACCGTATCATTCTTCGGATGCAATTTCAATCAACCAGTACAAAATATGTCGATCTAATATATATATATATATATATATATATATATATACATATATATCCTTGCACATCTTCACCTACTGATGAGGGCCAAGAGCCCGAAACACTTGTCTACGGTTAACACTTCTCTCTGAGGGCTATGTCCATTAAATGTATTCCGTTTTGTTTTCCATATCCCTCGATATTCTTCACATATATATATATATATATATATATATATATATATATATATATATATATATATATATATATATATATATATATATATAATATATATATATATATATATATATATATATATATATATATATATATATATATATAATATATATATATATATATCTTAAACCTATTTGCACAATACTTGAAATTTATGACCAAATTATTTTAAAAAAACAAATAAATTATATAAAAAAATGTTCCGTTGAACAATGACGCTTGCAAATCTCTTGCGTCACGTAAAATATTAGTCGTAATTATAACAGCAATTTGCAGAACTTTTGCAATTATTTCAGCAGTTGTGAAAATGCAAAAAAAAAATGTGAATAAATAGGGTCCGTTTTTTGTACGACGTTTCAAAATTACTGAAACCGATATTCTCTTCAGTTGCAATCACAATAAAACACTTTTGTAATTATGTCAATGCTTGTGTGTATTGAAAATGGCAGCGTCGAGAAAAAAAAATTATAAATCAATGATACGTTTTTCAGAAATGGTTGCAAATGTACGTGAAAATGGTAAACTTTTTTTCCGTTCACTTAACCAATTTGCAGAACTTTTGTTATTTTTTCAAACAAATTACAATGAAAAACTTACAAGGTTGCAAACTCAATGCATCATTACTATCGGTATGCCTAGTTTGCAGAACTTTTGCAATTTTCAGTGCAATAATAAAACAATGTTTCCTTTCATCGCAGACTTCTGCAAAATTTTATAGTTTGTTTTCATTAATACTCTAAAAACTATTGAAGTTAGAAAACTTTTGGAATTAATGTTAATTTATTGTCTATATCTACTGGCCTAATGAAAGAAAGCAGTATTATCAAAATAAAATTATTCTATGTTCTGAGAAGCCTCTGTACAAGCTGAGCTAAATTTCTCGAATTATTTTTTTTTTCAGTAAGGGCATCCATATTTAATCTATGAACATGATGTAATATTCTCGTTTTCGTTCAACAATATAATTTTTTTTCTTTTATCGTCTGGTTCATTCTTGAGAATTTTCATATTGCTCAGTGCGCCATATGAACATCATACTCTCGGATTTTATTCTCCATTCACAAGTTTTGTTCGAGTCAACATAGATGTCAAGATATCATTAATTCTGAAAACCATTCGTATGGGAGAGGTCAACAATGTATGGAATCATATTTTTTTCGCCATAGGTGTTTTTTTTTGAATGTTGAATACAAAAGTTGTAGGGTTTCATTCGAACACTTTAATGGTTTCAGTTCTATTTATACAGGGTGTCTCAAAAAATGCAGCGATTTAGTTCATTTTTAAATGAGACACCCTGTATATAATTGGTTTTTTGTATTCACCGAGAAATAACTTTAATAACCACTATTGAAACTGGAATTGACAACCAAAAGAAAAAACCCGTAATGGGGACTGGGTCTCACTTTAATTGTCACTAGGAAAAAAGACCCTGAGAGTGTATAATTGCCATTATCAAATTGATATCCAAATATAAAGTAGTGCTACCTACTATTTATTCAGGTACTTTGGTATGAGGAAAAAGGTATTTGTCATTATTGAAGTGTACATTTGGTACTATCAATCGATTTTACTCATTGTTATTCAACACCGTCATTGTGGTAATGAAAATAGGTATTTTCTATTATTCAACCATACATTTATGACAAACACATGCTGTCATTGTTACAATAAAAAAATGAACTAATAGTTAATATCTTTACCACTTACAGAATGAAATTGATTACTTACCTCAATTATTTATTTTGGTTGGAAAATTCCAAATACAGGGTTTTCCAAAATTATGGTGTCAAATTGAAACTGGAGGTTCCCCTTGAAAAAATGAGTGAGACTCATTATTTCTCCCAAAGGTGCTAAGATGCATGCACAGCAAGAGAGAATTGGATCAAGTGAAGTGTTTGAAAAATCTTTTATCAAACACTACAAAATTCAATATTATTAATGAAGTTTTTCTTTTAACTCCAACATGCTGAAAATATCTGCAAAACCATTGAGATAAAATGGCAGTTCCATTCATTCATCAAAAGAAATCTGAGAAATTAGTTTCAAATTGACACCATGGTTGTGAAACATCCTGTTGCACTATCACTTTCACTATCTTCGTGGATAATTTTGATAGAATTCATCGCTCAACTGCATTCACTTGGCTTCAACTATTTCCAATGAAAAAATATCCCTGGAACTATCAAGATGCAGAGGCTAGAATTCGAAAAAATCAATTGAAAACTAATTAGAAAGTCAAGGACAACACAAGATAACAAATTATGGAATAATAAATCTACAAACTTAAAATCATTAGTTTAACAGAATATGTTATTGAAATTCATAGAAAATAAAACAATATTTGTCAGTCACTTAACTGCATTAATATTTTTAACAGAAATATACATATAGAGTATGATCATTCGTACAATAGCCCAGATAATAGATGTAGATTGTAGGGGGGTCGATATGGCTCTTCTGGCTCTCCGCACCTCGACCTGTAAGGTATTCTGTACATTATCCTTCATCTAATCAAGGCCTGGGATTCCGAGACTCCTTGCGAAGCGTATCAGTTTCCTGGGAGTTGAGTTCCTGATGTCTGAGGGCATTACTGAAACCCCTTCGAGGAACTTAGGCCTTTTGCAAAAAGCAGGTGTTCTACAGTTTCAGCAAAGTTCTCACAGTAACATCACAGTTCACTGTCTAATCTATCCATTTTTTTGAGGTGATTCAATGTCCAGTGAGCAGTCCCGTTACCAGTTTCAAGTCTTTCTTGTTCAACTCGAGAAGCTGTTCAGCTTTCTTTGGCGATGGGCTCGGAAGCCTTTTCACTTGTCGGTGCCCTGGTACCTTATTCGAGTGGGTTTTAATTTGGTCAGCTTCCCAGCGCCGAACTATTCGTTGATGTGAGCTTTGAGAAGACCACAAAACGCTTCCGGGACAGAAAATTGAGTGTTTGCGCCTTCTTTGGTAAGGCTGTCTGCTTTTATACCGCCTTTGATTCCCTTGTGACCTGGCACCCACATCAGAGTAATCTGATTGTTCGTAGCCTCAGGAAGAAGTATTAGGAAGAGTTTGCAGTCAGTCAGTCAGTCTAGACTCACAAGTGTGTGACTTTAGAGCTTTTAGTGCTGCTTGGCTGCCTGATTGGATATAGATCTTTGCCCCCTGAAGCCTCTTTCAACGCATTCTTGGACGCAAATTTCTATAGCATGGGTTTCTGCCTGAAAAATTGTTGGGGCTTTGCGTAGGGATTTTGAGAGCCTGAAATTAGGACCCGTTACTCCCACTCCAGTCCTTTCGTCCATTTTGGAATCATCAGTATACCATACTGATGCATTCCTTTCTAGTTGAGGCCCCTTCGTTGTGAAAATATGATGGTTGTTCATAACCACTCCATAATTCACTTCAAAGTCGTGCCTAGCTGGCATAATATCTGATGGCTTGTACCTGGATTCTAGGGAATACTTTCCAGAATTTTCAGATATCCAATCAGATTTCCAGCCTTCGAGTTTGATGCCTGGTGCAGACTGAAGGCACTTTTTTCCGCTCCTTTCATTACACACAAGTGCAGTGGCGGAAGATTCAGCATTACCTTTATGCTGCAGTAGGGCACGTGAATATTGCCCTTGTGATTCCCATATAGCCTAATCGCTACTCTTTCTGCAGTTTCATTTGTGCCGAGTGCTGTTGGGTTTTTGGCCACCATATTAATGAGGCATAGGTGACCATGGGTTTGATAATCGTTTGATATTACCAGTATATATTTTCGGTTTCAAACCCCATATCTTGCCAAAAACTCTGCGGCACGTCTAGGTTGCCGCTGTAGGCTTGGAAAGAATATTTTGAATATGACTGTTCCATGTTAGTCTCTGGTCGATTATGACGCCCAGGTATTTGACTTCATTGGAAAAAGTAAGCTAAGTTCCATTCAGGGTTGGTGCTTCCAGTACTCACGCCTCTTTGCGAATGAAACCAGCACTATTTACTAGGATTTACATTTATTCCCTCCTTTGCGCACCAGCTTCTGATCTGATCTGATTATATTCAGGGCTCTCTTCACGTGATTGAATATTATCCCGTCATGTTTACCCCTAATAATGACAACCAGGTCATCGGCGTAACCTTGAGTCGTAATTCCAGATTGATGTAGCTTCACTATCAGATTATCCAGGGTCAGTGACCACAGCAAAGGCGATAAAACTGGTTTGTCTACTGGTTCGTCTGCTGGACGTCTCCCGTCTTTGGTATGAACACCACTGCAGCCTCCCTCCAGGCTTCCGGTACGTGACCGAAAATGAAACTGGCCTTGAACAGCCTTTTCAAGGAGGGCTCTATTATTTCAAAGCGGGAAATATTTCAAATAAGGCGGGAAATATTCCCTCCTTTCCGGCCGATTCAAAAGGTATGAAACTCTTAATGGCCAATTTGATCTTTTGGGTGGTGAAGATTTTCCCCGCTAGGCTCTTGCTGGTTCTGTTGGGGTTGGTGACAACCCCTTCCAGCTGAGCACTTGGCAGTTCGTCTTCAACAAACTTGGACCCAGGAAAGTGTGTCTGGATGAGAACACCTATGCTGAATCGATGAACATATGTTGGTCCTCCAACTGCCTCCCGAGATGCTCTTTATAAGCATCCCAGTTGGTCAGTTTGGGTATACTATATCCTTCGAAGCGTGTTTGCGATGACTCCAAGTCGAATCTTATGTATTGATGATTCGACATCGAAGAGTCATTGTGCCAGTTGTGAATGTAGTTTGTTATAAATGGATCAGCAAGGGTAAGGTCAAGAACCTCTTTTCTCATCGCATTTATAAAGGTGGGTGTGTTACCTTTATTGATAATGTCTATATTAGTCGGTGACAAATATTCTAGAAGGTACTCACCTCTTGCCTTTATGTCTGTGCTTCCCCATGTGAGATGGTGCGCGTTCGCGTCGCAGCACAGAATGAAATGCCTGTTTCCGCTTTGACACCATCTGATGGGGCTTTGGACTTCCTCTGGTGGTGGGTGTGACGGTGAGTCTTCTGAGAAATAGGCCGAGGCCATAACAA
Source organism: Gonioctena quinquepunctata (assembly GCA_018342105.1). Classification (NCBI taxonomy): domain Eukaryota; kingdom Metazoa; phylum Arthropoda; class Insecta; order Coleoptera; family Chrysomelidae; genus Gonioctena; species Gonioctena quinquepunctata. Next base: position 190,252 of record JAFIRS010002481.1, on the reverse strand, counting down.
TCTGCCTCTCTCCTGTTTGAGTTGGCACTCCCACGATAGCAGTTGCCAAACCTCCAGTGATGAACTCTGGAACAGGGGTAAATTCAATGTTGGGTGCGAGCAATAAAGCTGCCCCAGATGATAAGATTGAAAGTCAAATCAAACGATGATATAAATAATATTGAGCTATGGAAAAAAATTAACGAGAAAGTGTTCAATCGAGTACTTAATACAAAAAACCAGTGAGTATGAATTTTATTTTGAATATGCTACTTGTTAATAACTTTTTGAAATGATCATGGGAGCTTCGAATCATAAACATGTGCTTCCTACCATTCGAATGGAAATTAATCTCACTGTGTCTAGTGTACTCAATTTGTGTTTGCAAAACACATCTCTTTTTGTGAGTGAATTCCACTTCATGAGCAAATGAATGTCTGTTCAAATATATTATTTTCATTTCTTCAAAAACAAAACATACATCATTCATCGAATTGACTAAGATGAAACAAACGATACCAAAAATTGGTACACCAATTTTCTAGATTTTGATTATTTTAATCAATTAATAAGGCAAACATTTTTTGGAAAAATGGCAGTTTTAACACGTTGACGGACAGTGACGTCTATAGACGTTTGGGCCACTGTGCCTGCTGTGGCACTTCAATTTTACGGCGTCTATAGCCGCCCTAAAAATACTCGCGTTTTGTAGCCACAACGTTCACAGACGTTGAATTAACATGGAATTCTGTTTATGTGTCACATCATGCGCGATAATTTGAAGCTGTGTAGTTGATAGACGTTGATGTCATGGTGGGGAGTCGAAAAACAAACGATAGTTACCGATTCACTAACAACCCCATTCCTGTTGCTTATATTGTCACAGTTTATAGCTAAAGAAGCAGTTAGCTCACTTGGCCCAAATGCATGTTCCAAGGTAACATCCACTCCAGGGAAAGAATTCAGGATGCGCAGAAGACTGTACGCGATTATCGCTCTTCAAAGTATACGAAAAATGTCAGTATTAGTAACACAGTAACACGCGGTATGCGCGAGGGAGAAAAATCAGAGTTGCGCAGTGTACAAACGGGAACATAAAGATCAAAGTGCCGACGCCAAGTGAGCGAACTGTTTCTTTAGCTATAAACTGTGATATTGTTTAGTGTTATTCTGATGTTCGTGGTGTATGTGGTGTCTTGTTTGCGAATATATTTTGTGAAAAAGCGTTTAGATTTTGCATCAATCCTGTGTATTGTGAGACAGGTTTGTGAGATTTCCATGCTTAATTATGAGTATAATGACAGACATTTTCATTAGCAGGGCTGATAAATTATCATAATTGATCGGCGAGAAGAAGAAAATTTTTTACGATGGTATGACGAAAGCGATGATGATAATTTTGCTCTCTCCGAATCAGAGTCTGACCCATTCAGTGATGATGGAGAATTCAATGGTGACTCTGATTATGTCCCCGATGATTCGCCAACCGATTCATTTCGGAACGAGTCTGAAAGTGGAAGGCGGAATGTTGAGGATGATCCAGATCTTGAACAGAATTAGGGAAAAAGGAAGCTTTGGCAGAAAGTATTGAGAGCATTTGGGAAGAGGTACCATCTGAAATTGATAATTTTCATTTTGATGCTACTCAGAGTGGTATAAAAATTGATGGGATAGAAAATATGTCCCCGATAGAAGTTTTGCGGCAAATATGGAATAACGATGTGATGAATCTTCTATTGACTAGCACTAATAGTTATGGATCAAAACTTTTGGGTACAGACCGTCCTAAAACTCGAAATAGTCGATCTCGAGAATTCAAACCTGTCACAGAAAGTGAATTGAGTAAATTTCTTGGCTTGTGTCTTCTTCAAGGGATGATAAAGGTGCCTGTTATCAGAAAATTATTCACTTACAACCCATTATACTACCACCCAATTTCTTTACATGTTTTGAGTGGACGTCGGTTTGAACAAATACTTAGATGCTTCAATGCAACTCCTGCTGTATTTGATGCACAAGATCGTCTTCATAAAGTTAGAAGTCTGTTGGATCTGGTCATACAGAATAGTAATTCTGTGTATTCACCTTGTAGAGCCCTATCTCTAGATGAGTCAATGTTATTATTTAGAAGCCGCCTGATCTTTAGGCAGTATGTCAAAAATAAGAAGTCTAAGTACGGAATCAAGTTTTATAAACTTACCACCTACGAAGGTTACATTTTGAACATGGAAATTTACCAGAGTCGTGATCGCAACGAACCCATGCCAGATAACACTTCCAGAACCGAAAAACTTGTCTTAAGGTTAATGGGACCCTATCTAAATAAAGGCCACCATGTATACATGGACAACTTTTATAATAGTGTCTCTCTGTCATCAAAGCTGCTCACATATAAAACCCACTCTACTGGAACATTAAGAGCAAACCAAAAAGGTAATCCTGCGGTTGTTATCACGAAAAAACTCCGAAAAGGTGAACATATATGGAGGAAAAAAAAACAATTAGCTTGTATGTTACTAAGTGGAAAGATAAGCGGGATGTATATGCAATAACAACTGTGTATCAACCAAATCTGATCTTTGTTAGAAATGAGTATGGTGTAGACAAACAAAAACCCTGCGCAATAGATGGATACAACCACCACATGTCTGGAATCGACAGGAGCGATCAAATGCTGAGTTATTACAGCTGTCCCCGTAAGACCATCCGATGGTACAAGAAAGTCCTATTTCATCTTTTAGATATAACAATATGGTACCCTTACTTTCTGTACACAAAAGGAGTAAGAAAAATTAAATTCATAGAGTTCAGGGAAGCTGTAGTATGATCACTTATAGGGATTGAAGAAAATGTTGATGGCAGACATTTTATGAAATTTCAGGCTTCAATAAAAACACCAAAAACAGCTGCTGAGCAGCAACATTTCCTAGAGGAGATTCCCCTGCCGGAAAATTATAGAAAATCACATGTATTCCTCAAATGTAGGCAGTGTACGAGGGAAAAAAAAAGTAAAGAAACAAGATACAGATGTGAAACCTGTCCAGAAAAACCCGCATTATGTCCCGCGCCTTATTTTGAGCTGTGCCATCAATAACTGAATAAATCTATATATGGTTTTATTTGTTTTATTCATATAATTGAAGGACGTCTATGGACGTAAGTGTCACAAATTGTATAGAAAAATGTTTATAAAGTGACACTGGCGTTTATGGCCGTTTGTTATTTTCTTCCATAATCAGCTCATTTATGACTCTAGGAATCCGCAGATATAAATTTTTATTTTTTATCTTCAATATTAGTGAAAATACATCTGTGACGCAACAGGCACAACCACTAATCACAGAGTGTCCGTCAACGTGTTAAACTTCTGCAGTACAGTAGATGAGCATATTTTTTATCTCTGGTATAACATCACATAAACGTTGGGTACTAGTATATTTTTCAGACGTCACATATTTTTTTCAAATCCTCTATTCGATATAAATCTCTGGCACAATTATTTCAGTTGATGTTTGATAGCTTAGGTTTTAGTACCTAATATTGACCCGTGATGACACAAAATTTCCTTTCAATCTTTGACTTCAGGATAATGTTATAAAAAATTATGTTGGGTTCAGAGTTAGTGAAAACAGATTTTGATATAAGGAGTGAGTTTACCAATAATATATGCCAATATGTCTCACTTTGTATCAGAAACTTCAGACAAAAATATTATTAAATCCCCAAGCTGCCAGTAATTTCGTGGAATTCCATCATATAGTTCACGATATTCACGAAACACCATGCAATACTAACAATATTGTTTGAATATAAGTATGAACAATAATATTACGAACAAGCAATTTTCGAGTATAATACGCCGCGTTGGTTCGATATTCTATCTACGACACAATCACATGAATCACTGCGTGAACGAAATGCAAAATACCAGCTCCTTGTACAAATAACCGGAAAGTGATTCCAATGCCGTTGGTGATATATTTGCTTCCAAATAGAGAGGCCTACGTGCACGGGTTCTTCGGAACCGGCCCACTTTGTGCGAAGAAATAAAAGACACATTTTGCGCATGCACGGGATCTTCCTAATGACACTGATATTTATGAAAAAACCAAAGTAGGCTATCTATAAGATGGAGACTGATAGTAACTAACACTACTGTGTTTATGATTATCACTGACACTCCAATTACATATGTTTAATTGTGACAAGGAGTTATTTGCACTTAGTGCGGCCGTTGATTGAAGTTTGAAAACTTTGATAATGGTAATTACTTTGTTGTCAGAGTAATTTTTTTTGTTTACAGCAAATAATGCACTTTAGTGCTCGTAAGTGAAAAATGTATTGCTGTGATCAAAATAGTGGCAAGTGTACTAGTGCATTTTGACCTTTTTTCTCGGTGTTCTACGTGAAATTCTCAACAAATCAAACTTGTTATGGGGTTATATCATAAAATTTGATAGTTTTGGAATAATGAACACTTGCAAATTATGTTTCGATTACTTTTGCACCAGTTCATCGAGAAAACTGTAACAAATGGAACAAAATTGATTTCACTTCCCTACTTTCCTATCCTAACTTTTTGTAAGCTGTCTAATGCTGCTAACTGCTGATGGGCACTATGAATGTGGTACTTACCTCGTCGTACTATTTTTAGAATTTTTCGAATTGTTGAATCTTGTGGAAAAGTAGAACAAATGAACCGTAGTAAATGTAACTGAAACATTTTATTAACGTATGACATAGTCCAAAAATAAAGATAACGAATTATCAAAAACTAAAGTAGTATTTTAATTATAACTAACAACGGTTGGTTATTATCTATTTTAAAATATGTTCGACATGTCCACTCTGCATTTCATGACAAATAAATAGTTGGGTTGTTAACTATACAAGGTTTGAGGTGTTATTTCTGAACACACTTCAATAATTTGACTACGCAGTTCATCTAACGACCCACAAACCGTTTCAAAAACTATAGATTTCACATAGCCCCAAAAAAAGTAATTAAGATGTGTGAGGTCCGGAGAGCAAGCTGGCTCTGTTTTTCCCGACGTCCAATCCACCTACCCCGATACCTTTCTCACCTCCCGAAATTAGTGTGGGGGGCTCCATCTTGCTGAAATGTTACATTCAAGTTGAATTCATGTAGGTCTTGCACAACAGTATCATCGATACTGGGAGTGATTGTGTCTTGCAGCATTTGGAGGTATCTGGGACCTAAAATACCAGCCCAAACATTGATCATCTGGGGAAATTGAGTATGCCCCTAGTGGAATTCATGGGGATTTTTATCACTCCAATATTGTCACAACTCAGGGGTCAAGGATCCCGTCGATTTGTTGTGGGCTAGAGGTAGATACAGATGGTAGTTTTTTTATTTTGATGAATCTTTACGTCCCTCCACCGTTTCATTAGTCTAAGCTCGTGCTATAAACAGAAGATGAGAACTCTTTCTTTACTAAAAACAAACCTAACCCGCTTCAAGAGGGTTTTCTGAATGTGGGCAGCTAAATGTAAAAATGAGATGACAATGAGCAAAATAACGGGACCATCAACAACAATTCAAGAGGTTTCTACAATAAAAGTAGGGCCTTACACAATGGGAAGCATCTTCTGCTTCCAGCTGTTTCCTTCAGGAGGGCACTTCTCGACTTATAACTTGTAACACAACAAGGCTTGACGAATACTGATTGATCATTCATTTTTCTAACTTGTGACTGCTTTGTAACAATATCTACAATTTTGGTATCTACACTTACAAAGTACTTTCATCGACTATTTCCCTCATTATTTTTGAGCCAATCAAATGGCCGAAATTCCAAACTGATAACCATTCAGATCAGTTTTATAGTGATAAAACGTGTTCCCGCTGTTTTATACTGATAAAACCACTAGTAGATTCGATATTGTTTTTCGATAACACCACACTATGCCCTGTCACCTGTCATCATGTGTCAACGCATTCAATTCATATATTATATATAATTCAATTCCTGTAAGGAAACAGGAAATGCAGAAGGGATTGGGAATTCAAAATAAGGGATACTCCCTCTGGTGTCGATTTTGGAAACTATACATACTTACATTGTTTACTTTCCCAAACATTAATGTTTATATATGATTTTAGCCATTGTATACCTAAACTTGTCGAATCTCTTGTATTGTTGATATTTAAAGAAATTCTTGTTACCTGTTGACTATTGTTTGTCCTAGAGTGAAAAAAAAGAGTAATTCAAGTTCAAATCGTTATTGTTGTGTACCTCAATGTGACTCTTGGGCAAAACGATCCCGTTGTACTGGAATAAGTTTTCATCATTTTCCATGAGAAAATGAACGTAACGTTCTGGTGCAGACTAACCTAGGATTGAGCGAGTTTATAGACAGACGATGGGCTCTTGAAGAAGAATCCAGTCCCTTCCCAAAATCCTCCTGTATCGCCTGTGGCCAAGATGAAAGTGAAAATAAGAACCTTCAAAGAGAGTTGTGAGAAAAGAAAAGAGAGTTAATAAGAGAAAAAAGAGATATTATTCAACATACCTAAAATTATTCATACAGTATGGAAAAAGAGTGACTATATATGTATATCTAGGTGATAAGGACACATTGTTTACTTTTCGAAACATTGATGTTCATATGATTTTAGCAATTGTACACTTAAAACTTGTCAAATCTCTTGTTTTCTGTTAACTATTGTACGTCCTGATGAAAAATGAGTGATTCTAGTTCAAATCATTATTGTTGTGTACATCAATGTGACTCTTGGACAGAACTATCCCGTTGTACTGGAATGAGTTTTCATCATTTTCCGTGAGAAAATGAATGTAACCTACTTACTGGTGCAGACCAATCTAGGATTGAGTGAGACGACGGGCTCTTGGGATCTTGAAGAAGAATACAGTTCCATCCCAAAATGTTCCTGTATCGTGTGTGGCCTAAAAAAGAGTTGAAAAGAGAACCTTCGAAGAGAGTTGAGAAGAAATAAAAAGAGACTTAGAAGAGAAAAAAGAGATATTATTCGACATACCGAAGATTATTCATACAGTAAGGAAAAAGAGTGACTATATATGTGTATCTAGGTGATATGGACACACTTTCACACCATCTTGTTTGTTTTAAATGAAATAAAAAAAACTGTTTTGATTAGTTTAATTTTCAATTCGAACATCCAAATAATAATGTGTAAGATTTCTTCAAAATAATTCCCGATGACTTCCTAAGCTGTCCAAGTCCAAAACTTCGAAAAAGTTTTTTTTGCAAGCAATTTAGAGCATACTTTGTCTCCTTCAAAGAGAGTTTTCGCAAATGATATTGTCTTAAGATTTAAATACACCACTCCACTAGAGTCTTAAAATGAATAACACTACACAAAAAAACTGGAAAATTATACCAATTGGAAATATTTTCAGAAAAACGCCGAACACAAGTGTATAACCTCTGAGAAAACAGACAAACAATGTATGTCTGATTTGAATTTTTGGGAGGGATTTTGAGCTTACTACATACAGTGATTTGATATTGGAATTCAAATAAATAAAATTTTCAGACTGTTAAATGAGCCAAGTAAGGATGTGAATCATATAACTCCCTTATTCTCATACAATCAATGGGTGTTGTGGAGTAGTGGGTAGGTAACCAGACTATCACGCGGAGCTAGACATACTTCTCAAAGAACGGTTAAACCACTAACAACTTCATAAAAATCTCAAAGTAGCACAAATCACACAAAACTCAATTAGAATGTGCATAAACTCAGCAGGCATTCAATACTCCTAACAAAGCCGAGATAGCTAAGGAGCAGACCACGAAAAATTCGACGGGGGTTCGAATCCGACCATCGTCAAAACTTTTTTTAATTTTCGAAAATGAATATCAATAATGAATACAGATACACATTTTTTTTTAATTCATAGTGAAAATTTTTTGTTTTTCAAGTTTTTGAGTGAGTTCAAGAGCAGTGAATAATCATTATGAATGAATCTGTGAAGCGATTCCTTCAATTTTGGAACGAGAAGAATTGTTGTAACTTTCCTCGTTGAAAATTCGAATATAACATGAATTCTGGTAGTTTTATTCAGTTTCGAATATGATTCGAGGAATATTCTCATCAGATATCATTCGTGCTAAAGGATTTTATCGCAATTTTTTTTAAATTTTTCCTTAAGCATTTTGCCTCTAGAAAATTTAACTCTTGCAATGCGGCCTTATTATCAAAGATTAAACCACTCAAGCTTCGCTTCCGTGGTTTAATCAGATAATAAGACTGCAAATCGCAATCGGTAAAATTTCTAGGCAAAATGCTTTCGCGAAAATTTCTTGAAATTTTGAGCGATAAAACTTTTAGCACATAACATATTACCCTCAATAAAACAAATGTGTTGCAAAAAAATATTATTTGCAACAATTCTTCCTGCCATGATCTCGCAAAATTCAAGTCGCCAATCCGGGCCATCTTCAACCAATTGGAGCAAAATTTTCATTTTGTAAAGTTGGAATGTATTTGCTGCACTGATGTTTTGGAATCATTACATGTTTCAGCTACTTGCTTAGTTGATTGTCGCGGGTTATGTACCATTTCAGCTGGTTCTCGAATTTATATATCTTGGAGCATCTTTTACCCTTGCAGTTCTGTTAAATTTTGCCACTAATTTCTGCAGATATTTTCGACACATCGGACGTTCCGGAAACCGCTCATTGAAAATGCGAATAGCATCGTGGTAATTTCGATTAACTTCAACATTGTGTTCTATGAACGAGCCATATTAATTAATGAAAGAAATTATAAAGAAGTAATAAAAAACCCACGAAATATTGATAATTATTTGACATTTGGCGAAACTAGATAAGAGTTGTTTTTTCGTTGCCATGGATACAATAGACGCGCCTAGCGGACACAGCCTACTTTTTTAACGTAAGGCACCGGATATCAGATCAGTTGGCTAACATATCAGAATTTATTCTGAATATGGATTCATCTTCATCATTCATCAGTAAAACATTTCCGACACTCTAGCAACAATTATTAACTTATATGATTTTTGTGGCACAAACCAGTTGAAAATATGGATATTTTTTTGAGATTTCACTAAAGTTTGGAATGTTAGAATAGACATCACGTAAGACTTCCATTTTAGTACCATATAGAAACTTTGTGTGTTGAGATTATGTTAATTTACTGAAGTTGATATTTGATACAAAGTTTTTGTTATGTGAACTCATGAACTAACAACGTTAGCTGATGGTTAAGATTCCCAATATTTTGATCTGTCTGAGGAAAAATATTAATGAATGACCCACTTTTCAACATTTATCAGGATAATGACTCATGACTTTTGGTTTCAGTGGCAGCTCAAAAAGTTTTTCAAATGATGTATGATGCTTTGATATATTTTATTAACGAAGTTCTTTTTTCTTCAGATATATGATTATATATTGTTCAACATTTTCGTCAATAAAATGTGAAGTTGCCAGATGTTGTTATTCACTGAAATCAAATGTCCAGAGATCAGGCCTGTAAATAAAAGTTTCTAAACTAAATATTTCAGCAGATATAAAATGGTGGAAAATCAAAAATATTGAGCGCAAAGATGGAATTTGATTGCAAATACATTTTTTTTCAAGCCTGTTTCATGTTCATTACCTAATTTCATATCATTTCTATGTAAGCCCAGAAGATAACCCATTTCATAACAATCGAAATATATAAATAAAGGAAAAACTACTAGTGGAAAATGTTGGGTAGTTCAAAAACTTTCTTCAGACTGAACCTACTGGAATGTATGTACAAGTATAATTTTTGGGAAGGCTATGTATTTTATCTGAACGTTCACCTTCAATATGTTCAATAGTTTCAATGCACTATTCTGAATCTCCCAAATGCTTCAGTCTAAAATATTCTGCCTGAAACCTTTCAACATGTTGAAAAGGAAAACATTCTTAATTGAATATCAAACAGAAATATTTTTTCTGGAAATTGGAAAATCTACAATAAAAATGTATGCATTTACTGATAATTGCATATTTTATAGTCCACGGATGGTTGATTCACATTGGACACGTACATTTTTTTTAATATATCACAAGGATCACTAAATAATTTATTAACGCTCGTTATTATGTTACAGGAGCATAAAATTTTGTAATGAAAGTTGAGGTTTGATCGCTGGTACAATGATCGAATAACTCAAAATTGTCACTAGAATATATCAAATAGTTGGGGTGTGTGTGTAGATTACCTCCTTGTGGTACACCCTGGGCAACAGCTTGCTGGCTAAAAGTCTAACAAATTGCGAAGCGCAATGAATAGATCACAGTTTCCCTCACGACATGCTATCAAAAAGCAGCGGCAATTTTCATGGCCACCCGACCAAGGAAATCGGACCATCATTTCGATTACTGCAACTCAATTGTGAAGGAATATCCAGATCCAAAAGTGATTACATATCCCAGAGAGGAATCCCTGGATATCGTCTGTCTCCAGGAACTCCATGTTGGCGATATTAATCAGTTGAATTACAGAGTGCAGATCGAAAGCTTCAAAATAGCCACATACATACTGTCCAACACACACGGATACGCTATACTAGTGAAAAGTAACATCATGGATTCTTCTGCCGAGCCTATCGCCTCCGCCGTAGCTGGCCTGGAAATACTGAAACTAGAATTACCATCCGTAAACGTCATATCGGTTTACAAATCCCCGTTCCCACAATACCTCATCCAACTGTCTATATAGGTGACTTCAATAGTCACCACACATCTTGGAGCTATACGATAAATAACAAGGACAGGGATTAGTGACTGACTGGGCAGAGATCCATAACCTTCACCTCCTGTATGATGCTAAAGATAATAAAACATTCCATTCGGCGAGGTGGCAAAGAGACCCCTGTTTTGTGAGCGAAGACCAACTATACCGACCTCTCCCAGCCTACCGTAAAGTACTTAATAAATTCCCCAGAAGTCAGCACAGACCAATACTTATAAACATAGGCATCCAAATCCCAATCATCAAAACATCCAAACTCAAAAGATGGAATTTTAGAAAATCAAACTGGAGACTCTTCCAATATGAGGTTGAAAACATTCAAGAAACAAACGTTGCCATGGAAAACTATAACAGTTCGTAAATATTCTGCATGAGGCAGCGAAATAGAGTATTCCACGCGGCTTTTATCGGAAATACATACCGGGATGGTCTCGGGATATTGATCAGATCGGAAGAGATTTTGAGGCCACAGGCGATCCACAATTAGCAGACCAAATAATGAGTTATATAGATTCCGCAAGATTGCAAAGTTGGAGGGAAACTACCGAAGAAATTAATTTCACCCACTCAAGTAGAAAGGAATGAAATCTACTACGAAGACTGGGCTCTGCTGTACCCCCTCCAAACAAGAAACTAAGCATTAACCCAAACGATATAGCAGATTGCTTGCAGAATATATCTAAAAGCAGTACTCTCGACAAGGCATTTGCCAGAGAGATCAATTAGGCTGTAGCGGAGAACTTACGATCCCTTCCCCATCAGTCCCAATGGTCGACCTCTTTCAGCATGAATGAACTGAACATAGCCCTGGCAAAAATGAAGCTACAGAAAGCTCCAGGTCCTGATCGATTATTCCCAGAATTCCTAAAGAACCTCGGAAATACAGCCAAGCAACTTCTCCAACTTGATACTCCACACAGGTGAAATCCCCAAGCTACCGTCCGATTGCTCTGCTGAGCATGTGCTACAAACTGCTGGAATGCCTGCTATATAATAGAATATCGCCAACTGTTGAAATGTCAACTATACCAGAACAAGCAGGCTCCAGAACAGGCTGCTTTTGTGCAGAGCAGGTACTTGTACTCAAGCAGGCTTCCAGAAAGGAGTAAAAACTGCCTGTGCATTCATAGACTTAACATCGGCCTACGATACGGTTTGGAAAAAAGGGATTACATACAAGACCAAACAAGTTATTCCATGCAGAAAGATCTGCTTCCTCGTTCAAAACATGCTAAGCAACCGCAGAATAACTGTATATGTCAACGATAGAAAGAGTCGCACCCGAACAATAAAAAACGTCTTCCCGCAAGGATCGGTACTGGCCCCACTCCTTTCTAACATCTACCCAAATGACGTCCCTCCTACCACTGCCCATAAATACATATATGCTGACGACATGGCACTCGCAACACACACCAATCACTGGAGACGGAAAGTGACCAATTAACAGAGGACCTTGAAGCTATGCATAAGTACTACACTAAATGATGCCTGAAACCAAACCCAGTAAAATCAGAGCTCATTGCATTTCAACTCTCGAACAAGCTAGCTCATAACAAACTGAATGTTACATTTGGCGGAGAAAGGGTTGAACATAACCATAACACTACATATCTGGGAGTTACGCTCGACAGATCTTTAATTTATTGCCAACATCTGACAAAGGCAGCACTGAAGATTAAAGCAAGAAACAATATTCTCCATAAGCTTGCGCGGACTACATGGGGAGCAGACGGGGACACTCTTAGACATGCAGCTCGAGCACTGACTTACTCTGTCTCAGAGTACTGGGCACCCGTCTGGTACAAGAGCCACCACACAAATAAAGTCGATGTACAACTCAATGAATCAATGAGAATCATCAGTGGTACTTTAAAGTATACTCGCACTATGTGGCTCCCTATACTGACAAACTTAGCCACAGTGCAATTACGAAGATCAGCTGCTGCACACAAGGAATGGATTGATGTCAGTAAAAACCCCCCTGACAGTCTACCCATTCAGAAAACTCCCAGCCATCTCCCTCTCAACCGCTTCAGATCCTGTCAACCAATATGGATAGACGATGAAATGGAAGGTGACTTGTGCATGGCCCACAAATGGAACGAGCTTGTTGAAAGTAGACCTGATGTGAAGAACATAGACATCATCCATCATCCAGGTTCAGACCTCCCACGCCAGACCTGGAGCCGCATCAACCGATTCAGAACTGGTCATGGGTGGTGTCGGGACATGATGCACAAATGAGGCATAGTGGACTCGCCGGAATGAGACTGCGGTGCTCCTAGACGAACTATGGACCACATCCGAAATGAATGCCCAACAAGATTTTTCCCTGGAGGGCTTCGAGAACTTCACACAGCTTTCCCAAACGGCGATCAACTGGATAAATGATCTGGATATCAATGTCTAACTCATATCTGCCCTAAGTTTTTTTCAATTCATTTATCTGTCTGGACTACGTATGAGTCATATTTTATATTTTTTATATTTGTTGTACACATTACTCTCAATGTTTTATTGTATCTATGTTTGTTATGCGCTTCGCATACGAAATATATATATAATAAATAGTTACTTACACTTCGCTAATATTCTTTTTTTGTTCCATGTTTCTTTGAATCAATGAATTCACTTTGAAAAATTTCATTTGTAAACAACATTCAGTCTCTCACCTATATCAGAAAAATACTTTTTTGAAAAATTCAAGCAAGTCAAATTTTATAACCAATTTTCTCTGCACACTTGTAAATTTGTGATGGTAAATATGATGGGATTTATTTTCTCCCGATCCGCAACTATGAAAGAATGTTTGAAATTTGTTATTATCGGTTCAGTAAAGAATAGGTATGTCAGTACTTTGACTTTACACATCCCAAACGAAACTAGTAGACAATACCTCTTCATCATATTTGATAAGTTTCATTCAATATTATTATATTCTTAAGACAAAGGATTAGGTTTTCAATTTTTTTCTCAAAATTCTAAGAATCTTTTGTCAGCACCTTACAAATTTACCAATTAAGATTTTTCATGAAATTCACCAAAATCATTCTTGAATGTTAGACTGATTTCCTTTCGGCAACCTCCTTCAATATTGCCTACGATAATTTCGACCACTATGTCTGTTCTTTTGACATGCAATTGAGAATCTTATATTATATTATCATTGGCGCGCATACGGGTAATAATCTCAATATTTTATATGAAAAAACTGAGATATTTTATATGAAAAATCATTTTTGAATTCCTCGTTCAATTTCTGGCAAAAAGTCTCACCCACTTTTTTTCCGTATGAGGCGCCGTTTTTATGCAAAAAAATAAAACATCTCAACGCGTATTTTTCATTTCTTTAATACATTATCAAGAACTATCTAATATAATAACGTTAAACCAGAACAATAACAGAAAATGACAGTAATAAATAAATAGGCGCAAAGCTACAACAAATGTTCAAAATGATCTCCCTCAGACGTGATACAAGATTAAACTCTTCGCCTCATTGATTGTCGTATTCGCGCAAATATTCCTGGTGTATTTCTTCACTATCTCCTAGCCGGCTATAATTCGATTCCTCAGGTCTTCAACATTTTCGACGGGAGTGGAATAAAGTAATGGCTTAGGAAAACCCGAAATGCAAAAATCTAGAGGATTTAAATCCGGAGATCGAGCAGGCCAATGTTCCGTACCTCCCGTACCTATCCAACGATTTGGATATACTGTATCTAAGTGATTACGTACAATAATGCTCACATGGACTGGTTCACCATCATGCATGAACTAGAAGTGTTGTCTCAGCCGTAGAGAATTTCTTCAAGAAGAACAGGTAACTTTTCCTGTAGGAAATTAAGGTAAGAGTCGCCTGTTAGTCGTTGTGGGAGAAAATATGGACCGATTAAATGATCATCGAGTACCCCAAGCCATACATTTACTAAAAACTGATGCTGAACATGAGCTTCAAAGATTCCATGTGCATTTTCCTCAGCCCGGAGGTGATTGTTATGGAAATTTAGTATACACTGTCGTCCAAAATTAGCCTCGTCATTGAACAAAACGCCATTTAAAAAACTAGGAATTTGAGCGATTTGATGAAGGATCCAATGGCAAAAAACTAGGCGCTGAAAAAAGTATCTAGGTAGTAGAGCTTACACACGTTGGATATGAAACGGATACAATTGCTGTTCTTTAAGAATTTCAAATACATGAAGTTGCTTACATTCAGTATATTGGCAATTTTGAGTACTTGTTTCTGGTGACTCCGCAATAACTCGAGAACTGCTTCTTCTAGTTGCACAGTTCGTACTTCTCGAGGGCGCCCGCAGTCAGCCGTTTGTTTTTAAAATGTACCATTTTCGCGCAAAAGTTGGTGAAGACGAGCCAAAATTGTGTGATGGGGTACCCTACGTCCTGGATACAACTCAGCATACAATCGTCGAGCTTGCCGCCCATTTCCATTACTTCGACCATAGACAAAATGCATATCTGACAATTCCGCATTTGTATAATTTTCCATTCTTTTCGAAAAAAAAAATGTATTACTTATTATCATCAATGTTATACCAAACCATAAGCTCAAAAATAAAGAAACGCTAATTTGACATTTTGTTGAAATATTCGTATTTAACAGAATGTTGACAGTAGCCTACTACCATCGCTAAGTAATAACAAATACGCGTTGAGATGTTTTATTTTTTTTCATAAAAACGGCGCTCCATACGAAAAAAGGCAGGAGAAATTTTTTGTCACAAATTGAACCGAAAATTCAAAAATGATTTTTACTTCGAAATATCTCAGTGACATACCATTTTTTTCTTTAAAAAAATTGAGATCATTAGCCGTATGCGCGCCAATAATAAACATAAAATTCTCAATTGCAATTGAAAAAATGCACAATAACTACCTCTTGAAACTCACCAAATTTCATTCACATATCTCATTGCATTACCCAATATTGTCCAGGTTTATAGAGCTGCATGACTTCAGATTTCAGATACCACAATTTTTCTAATTTCTGTGTCAAATCGTATGCTTGTACAATAGAATAACATTTATTTCTATAAATATATATATATATATATATATATATACAGTTTAACCCACGTTGTCAGACCATTACAATTATCAGACCACCACAGACCCACTAGAAATATTCATGATTTCAACAAACATTTTGGTGTTCTACATTTATTACAATCCCCAAAAATAACTGGAACTGAGAGGGGTAAAAAAAGTGAAAAAAAATATAATTGTATAGTTTATGTCACGTTCACAAGCCCATTATATTTTACCGCGTTCTCAAGCCATTACATACAATTTCTGACATTTAATCCACGTTCACAGACCCGGCAGTGTTGCCGCTCTTTTCGCAATATATTATGATCAAATTGCGCAGAGAATGTTTTATTTTCACAACACAAACACGCGAGGGAAATTAACTAGCCAAAAATTTTCATTCAATTTTGTTCACTTGACTTCTGTCTATTTCAGTCGTCAGAAAAATAATTTTTATTTTAGGATATTCAATGATTTTTACAAGCTTTTATTCAGTTTCATTTGTTAGTTAGTTCGTTCGTTTGTTAGTTTGGTTCAAATATCGTAGGTGAATTTTGACCGACCTAGCAGATGTTCATAATTCCGGGGCAATGCATTATGGAATTTTGTTAGAGAAACAAAATGGCGACTTCAAGATAGGGACGAGATTTGTAATTATGGCCCTATTTGATTCAAAATTGGGATGTGGGGGTATTCGGGGTCGGAGATTATAAAATGTTTGTCAAAATTCATGAGATGACGGCTCCCATATAGGGACGAGTTTTGTGATTATGGTCCGATTCGATTCAAAATTGGTATGTGGGGGTTCTCGGGTCGGATATTATTAAATTTTGCAAATTATAAATTCAAGATGGCGGCCCCAAGATGAAGGACGAGTTTTGTGATTATGGTCCGATTCGATTCAAAATGGTATGCAAGGATTTTGGGGTCGGATATTATGAATTTTTGTCATAACTCATAAACTCAAGATACGGCCCCAAGATAGAGGACGAGTTTTCCCTGATTGGATCATATTTCAATCAAAATTGGTATGTGGAGTTTTCAGGTTGGAAGATTATGAATTTTTGTCGAAACCATTAATTCAAGATAGCAACTTCAGAATAGTGAAAGAGATTCTGATTATGGTCGATTCTATTCAAAATTGATGTGTGGAGTTTTTGTTGTCAGAGATCATGATTTCTTTTTAGCTCAAAACTCACAGGAAGAGAAACTTGTAATAATGATGCCTCTATTAGAAATGAACAGATCAAGGCAAACTAACTAGAAGCAAAAAAATTAAATATTCAAAAAAACCTTTATAGCCAAGATTTCGTTTAAGTTGTGGATAAAGTATGAATAAGTTTAAGTCATCGCTGATAATAATACGATTACTTTTTGTTGAATTATATAGTTTCAAAAAGCTTGTCACGTGAATTGTAATGAAATTAATACTTCAACGAATTGTTACTTACCAAACAATGAAATTGAAATTAATTGGTACCTACTTTTATGAATATTTGTAGGAGTTATATACTTTGAGAAGTTCTTACTTACCAACCAATCACTTCCCAATCAAATTATTTGGTACCTATTTTCCTGACAAACTAAATAATTCAAAAAAAAATAATCAAATCATTGTCAGCGATGACTCAAACTTATTTTATACGTTTTAGTACACGGCCTAAATGAAAGCTTGTTTTCGAAAAGGTTTTTCATCAGTTATTATCAACTTAGTTCCTCTGTATGTCAGTTTAATTGTGAATGGCATTCGATAGTACACCATCCAACTCTGGTAACGAAACATGGAAATATTGGTGTATATGGCAATGTATTGAGGCTTCTCAACTCTTATATTTCTAACAGATACCAAATATTGCCTTGAATAACTCTCAATCGCATGAAACAGTAATTACCTCAGGTGTACCACATGGATCACACCTAGGTCCCTTACTACTCAGTATTTTTCTAAGAATCATAGAAAATTTTTAATTGCATCTAAAATATTATCATACGTGGATGATCAAAAAATTCACAAAGGAATCTAAGACAACGTGGACTACTTAGACCTTCAGAATGATCTTAATCGTTTTTCAAAATACTTCACAACCAATAGGCTCGTTCTCAATATATAGAAATGTTCCCGAATTATCTTATCGAAGTGTTCACAACTCCTTTGACAACAAATCTTTATATAAATAACAGATACTATAATCCAAAGATCAAGGAAAGGACCTATAGGTCATCCTGGATAAAAAAAAATTCTTATCGAAGTATTGAAAGCTGTCGGATTCAGCCTGAGAAATACCAAATAATTTTAAAGTCATCTCTATGTTATAACAATGTTGTTATTGTCAAAAATCTAAACTACATTTTTGCCATCGGCATTTCAAATGTTATGATGAGAACCTCAGATTTAATAAACTTGTACGATTATTTATCCGGAGGAAATTTTCCAAAATACTTTTTGTTTACGCTAACCAATCTCTGAGTATTCAATTAATTGAAGTCCCTACATAACAAGCGATAGACTAATTTTCCACATGAAAACTTCTAATAGCAATTACTACAATAACTCTCTTTTGATGAGATCGATGGATTCTTTTAATTTCGTATGTAATACCCAGTTGAACATTTTTACTATCCTACCAATATATTCCAAAAGCATCTTAAAACTGTTCTGCGTTAAATTTATAATTTTCTATTAGAATAGATCACGAAATTGTTATCGATATGTATTATGGTAAAAACTTTCTTTCTTTCTTTACTCCTTTTTTCACGTATAACTATCAGTTACAGAATTTTTTTTGTTTTAGTTTATGGGATTCATTTTAACCGACGAAAAAAATGGAGGAGGTACTCTAGTCGACGCGTATATATTTTTTTTTTGTATGACCACTCATAACTTTTGCACAATGGTCCGATTTTGATGATTTTATTTTGATGGACATGGTATGATTGAAGTTGGTTCCAGGTGGATTTGAAATAACAATCCACTTCTTAGGGTAGGAAAATTAAAAATGATTGTTGGTTCACCCACTGAATTTTCACTTCTAACCGATTCTACCACGTATAACTTTGTACTGGGATATCCGATTAATATGATTTTTTTTATAGTAAAGGGTATGCTTTAAAGTTGATCCCATATCAATTTTAAATCACACTTCTAAGGGTAGAAAAATAGGGGATGAGTTATTGAGTCTACACCTGTGAACCGATTCTGTTGAAACTTAGCACATATTATGTTGTTCTGATGACAACAAAATAGAGTACCGGAATTAATCTGATGGTGGAGATGAAAGACCTTCCAGAGATCTCTTCAACGGTTCACAGCAGCTACCTCGTGTTTGGGGTAATATGTACATATATAATTACATGTCCTGACTAACTGACTCACTGATTAACTGTTATACGATCAACGCCTAGATCAAACCACTGGACATAAGTGCTGAAATTTTGACAGCATTTTTTCTCCATATTTCATCCCTTGAGGGGTGAAATGGCGGGTAAGAAGGGAGGTGAAAGTGAAAGTAAAGTTGGTTTTGAAATTAGAGTCATGGAAATTAGTATTTCGGCCCTTCTTCACAAATTAAGATAAATGTGTTTCAAAATTTTTGAAAATTCAACCCTAAAGTCTGTATAGTTAGTTTCAACTCTCAAAGTCTGTATAGTAAGTCTGTATAGTTAGTCTGTATAGTTAGTGAGGATCATGAAATTTGTTATTTGGTTGTGAAAAGGAAGGTTAAATTGGTATTGGAAGTTTGTATGCGAATTCCGTTGATTTTCAGTTGGGGTCATAAAAAAATTATATTTGAAGTCTTGTGACGAATAGAAGAAATATATATTTCAGTGTTTTAGAAATTCAACCCCGAAAGGGTGGAATGGAAAAGGGGAAAATTTGCATAATGGTTCTGTTGTTTTTGAATTAGGGTCATAAAAATTGGTATTTGAGGACTTTGAAAAGGATAAATAAATACATGTGTCATGTTTTATAAATGCATTCCAAAGGGGAAAGTCAAGAAAAAAATTAAGGACAGTAAAGAAGAAATAGACAAAAGGGGGAGAAACAGGAAAAAAAAAGAATAAATCTAAAATACAAAAAAAAATATGTGGACGGTAAAATGAAAAACCCCAAAAAAATTTTTAGAAATTCAAAAAAAATATAGGGAAGATGATCGTCAAAAAAAAATAATCCTCGAATTCATAATCATAACCCTAATGATTTTCAGGAGAAAATTGACGATTAAAACCCGTATTCAATCCTACCGTCAAATGAATTAGGAAAGGGTTTTTTTTTTTTTACTAATTCAAGGGTTTTTTTTACTTTCAACAATTTTATAGAGTAAAAAATTTGGTTTTAATAACAACATGTTCTATAATTTGTGAAAACCCCTTTTTTTTTTCCAATTTTGGGGAAATTTTCCCCAAAAAAGGGGGTTTTCCTGTTTTTTTTTTTTCCCTTTTTAATTTCCCCTTTTTTACCTCGTTTCCCGCTTTTTTTCCTTTTATTCCTACAAAAAGGGAAAAAAAAATTTCCCAAAACCATTCCAAAATGGTTTAAAAAAAATTTTTTTTTTCCCCCCCAAAAAAATTCCCAAAAGCCCAGCCCGGGAAAAATTTTTAACTTTTTCACAAAAAAGGGAAACCTTTTTGGAAAAAAAAATTTATGGTATTAACATTTTTTTTTTTTCATTCTACGATTTTTTTCAGTCTTTAAAAAACCATATCTTGAATTTTGCTTTAAAAAAATCTTTTTTTTTTAACCCCTAGATGCCAATTTTGAAAAGAAATGGACCAGAATCCCCATTTTGGGATAAACACACCACCATTTTGGGGGGCGCCATCTTGATAATTTTGCAACAAATTGTCATAATACATTCACCAAAGGGGGAAGCTCCTAAAATTCAGAGTGATTTAAAATGGAAAACCAACCCACATTTGAACCTGAAGACAGAAAAGAGTCAAACGATATTTTCTGGTGGATTCGGTCTTCCTTTCCCGTAATAATAATAAAAATAGACTTTAAAATTAAAAAATTGTTCAAAACAAGTGATTAAAAAAAAATTTTCGAACCCCCAAAAAAAGGAAAAAAAATTTTTTTAAATTTGACGGGGGTTAATTGGGGAAAAAAGATTGAAAAGTTTTTCCGCAGGAAACCTTTTTTTTATCTATCAAAACATTGGGGCGAGTTTTTTTTAACTGTTATTTTTCCTTTTTTAGTGCATTAGAATAAATTTAAAAGAAAAATTTTTAAAATTTTTTCCCCTTTTTTTCAAAAAGCACTGAAACAATTTTGAAAAATTTATTTGATTAAAATTTTTGCCATCTTGAAATTTATAAATTTTGGGCAAAATCCAAATCTTCGACCTCAAAATCCCAACCCAATTTTTGAATAGAATCAGAACAATAAAAAAAATCGTCCGCTATCTTGAATTTATGAATTTTGATAAAAAAATTTTAATCACCGACCACAAAAAAACCCCCCACCAATTTTGAATGAAATCGGCCTCAACAACAAAATCATTCCTTTTTTTTTTTACCCCAAAATTTCCCCCACCAATTTTTTAAAAGAATCGGCCGAATCCCCAAATCTTCCGTCACCTCCGATACCGGGAAAAACCAAAATTTCGAAGAATCGACCATAACCCGACGTCTTGGGGCCGTCAATTGTTTATGAACTTTGTCAAAAAATCAATCTCCGATCCCAAAAAACCCCCCTTCCCAAATTTTTTTTTGAATTAGACCATCATCACAAATTTCCCCCCATTTTGGGCCGCATTGTGTTTTTCCCCCAAAAAAAAATTTTAAAAATCATTGTCACCGGAATTATGAAAAAAAGCCCAAACAATTAAACAAACGATGAAGTGGGCAAAATTACTAACAAGTTTTAACAGGTATAATCCAAGTTGAATAAAAAAATTTTTAAAAGCCGAACTTTGAAAATATCCATTTTAAATAAAAATTTTTGTTGCTCAAAAATTTTGGAAAATTTAGGAATATGTGAAAGGGCAACAAATTAGTTTTCAAAAATTTTTGTGAAATAAAGGGATTCCCCAAAAAAAATTACAATATATCGACAAAGGGTTCAAAATTCGTGAAAACCCCTCAACACCCAAAGCCGCTGCAAATTTCGGGTTGGTTTTCCCGGGAAAAATGGGATTATATCCATATGCTTCCCCCCCGGAAGCGACGCCCCAAAGCCAGTGTGGAACAAATCGATAAAAGAACTTCATTTCACCGTTTTCCCAACCCCGGGCCCTTATTTTTGTTGGGCCCCCCCTAGAAAGTTTCACATAGAAAAACCGCAACCCAAGCCCGGGCGAGTTCGTAGGATTTTTTGGCTTTGTGGCAAACCCCAAAAGGGCCTTAAAAGAAATAAAAAAAATATAATATATATATATATATATATTTTATATATATATTTTTGTTATCCAGTTATAAGTTTTAAAAAGGAAAAAAACCCAAAAAAAAAAAAATTACTAAATAGTTATTAGTTTCAAGAGATTGTTTTTAAATTTTGGAAGTTCTTTTATTTGTAAGCCATTTAATATGGATAGATAAAATGTCAAAATACATAACACAATCAATTTCATACGTCTAAAAATTATAACCCCGGTAAAAGACAACAAAAAAACCGTTTTTTTAAAAAATTTTTGAAAAACGGGGCAAAATTTATAAATTTGAAATTTTAGTATAGAAATTGACAAAAAAGTAGCCAATGGTAGAACACAAACTTTTAGAGATTACCAACGGGGAAAAAAGGCTTTTGGAAAATTTGGAAACAACGGGGTGCAAACAATTATTTTGAAATATATTTTTGTAATAAGAATGGGAAAATAGTTGTTTTTTAAATTATATAAAATGAACCCAAACAGTGAAATTACAATTTGGGGAATTCAAAATTAAATGGAAAAGAAGAGGGAAAACATCCAAGGGGGCAACAAACAAACCACAGGAGATCGAAAAAAATTTCAAGGAATGACCAACATTTTGGGAGAAAGAAATTGAAATAATTCCAACATTAGAAAAAAAACCAAATTTTTAATTTTTTCCCGTGGCCCCGGAAAAAATTAAGTTTTCCTGAATAAAGGAAATAATTGCTTTTGATACTTTGTTGTTTATTTTCTTACAATGATCCTCTCTGTCTTGAATAAACTGAAATTAGACAACAGTGGTAGTGGCTCTTTTCCCCTGAACCGGCTATCTGAGGTAAGAGGACCAACTGTTGTTAGCCGTGGTGAAAAAGTGATAAAAAGGAAAGGTAACGAGAGAACTGTGACGTTCGCTGCAATTATTATTACAGCTAAAACATATACAGGGCAAAAATTCTATCTATATAATATAATTTTCACAAAGAATAAAAAACTATTAGAATCCCTTATATAATAAAAACAATTATTCAATTCATCATAACATAACAAAAGGCCCAACGCTGTGAAAAAAAATATTAATAATAATAATAATAACAAAATTAATTATAAAATTATTTTAATGAAATTTTTTTATATCATCAACAATACATAAAATATATATATATATATATTATATTTAAAAAATAATATATTATATTAAATATTTTTTTATATATATATATATATAATATATATATTTTGGGGAAAAAAAAATTCATTGGGGAAAATGTAAACGCGGGGGGGCATTTTTTTTTTTAAAAAAAACTAATTTTTTTCAACTCTACGACAAAAAACCCTTTTTCACACCGGGGTATTTTAAAAAGGTTCTCGAATTGGACTCTAAGCAATTTTCATTGATTTCATCTTTATATTCTATATATATATATATATATATATATATATATATATATATATTTATAATATATATATAATATATATATGTTTAAAAACGTGTTAAACGTTCAAAAAATTTAAAAATTATTTTTTAAATTATAAAAAGAAAAAAACCATAAATAACAAAGTTCATATTTAGTAATTTATTTTTTTAAAAGTTTTTTTAGGATTCTACCAT
Source organism: Gonioctena quinquepunctata (assembly GCA_018342105.1). Taxonomy (NCBI): domain Eukaryota; kingdom Metazoa; phylum Arthropoda; class Insecta; order Coleoptera; family Chrysomelidae; genus Gonioctena; species Gonioctena quinquepunctata. Next base: position 166,497 of record JAFIRS010002481.1, on the reverse strand, counting down.
TTTTTTTAAACCTTATATTATTGATCGATACCTATGTTTTGAATAAACATATTTTCAACATTAAACTTTGGGAATTTAAAAATTATAGAAATCAAAATTTACTGATATTTTTGGGAAAAACAAACAACAAAATTTAAAGTAAATTCTGTATATAAAAAAAATCTAACACAATAGCCACGGATGAAGGGGAAAATTTGGGTGAAAATTATAATTTTTGAAAATTAAAAAAAATGGGGTGAAAAAAATTGGGGGAAAAAAAAAAGATATGTGGGGGGGGAAAAAAAAACATAAAAACTAAGGGGTTAAAAATTTTTTTGGAAAAAACAAAAAAACAAAATTTTTTGGAAAAAAAAAGGGTTTTCCACAAACAAGTTTTTAAAAAAAATAAAAATAATAAAAAGCTTTTTTTGAATTTTTTAAAACAGTTAGCTTAAAATTAAAAAAGGCGGGGGTTAAAAACCGCACATGATTTCATGGCAGGAATTGCTTTTCCACCCCAAATAAAGAATTTCCCAAAAAAAAAAATTCATAATAAATAATATTAAAAGGGGGAAAGAACTGAATATGGTAGAACAAACTGTCCGAGAAAATTAAAGTCTAACCAGGAATATAAAAAAAAATCTATTCCAAAAAAAAAAAAAATTTAAAAATACAGTGATCTACATATAAGGGAAGAAAAGTGATTGCCAACAAGTTTGCCAAAAATTTTATATTATACTAAGATTTTGGAAAAAAATTTTTATCGAAAAATTTTTGCTTCATTTTTTTTTTGAATTTTTTTTTTGTAAAATTTTTTAAATCACTGGGGAAACCGGGGTTTTAAAAATTTTACGATCTGAAAGGAAGGCCACGAAAAGGAGGTTTGTGTTTGGGGTTTTTCAAAAAACTCAAATTGGATTATGAATTCAGTTCTGAAAGTCATTTCTTGAATAGAAAAGGGGGTTTTCCGGTTTTTTTTTTATGAAAAATGTCTGGGTGTAGTGTACCCTAGCCTCCATGTTACCAAAAGTTTTTTTAAATTTGCGTAACATTTCCCCCTTTTTTGTGCCCCGTAATAAGTCCACATGGTTCTGAATTTTTTTAAAATCTCATTTTGTCAGATTTATCAGCCCTGGTCCAAAAACCACGTCTGATATTTTTTCATGTGAAAAAACACAAAAACACACATAGTATCATTTTATTTTTTTTTTCAAAATATTTCTGTTTGAAAAAGATCGTTCTTAGATTCATATAACCCTGTTTTAAAATATGAGATACATGTGTAGTGAAGCGTAATGCACTATCAAGGTACAATCCCAAATTTTTTTGTTGTATCTGCGATGGGTGGGGGACTCCGTCAACACGTATATTCAATAAATTCTTGCAACGATTTCTTGCTGCTGTCCTCCCGAATAGCATAACGTATGATTTAGATTTATTCACAGTAAGGCAGTATTTATTTGATACGGTTATGAGAGTATTCAAATCATGATTCATTTGGTCAAGTGCCAAGTTGTAGGAGTTTTCTTCGAAATTTAAATACATCTGCGTGTCATCAGCATAACAGTGCATTGAAGCGTAACGTAAGGACTTTGAGAATTGTGAAGTGTAGAGAACAAAGAAGGGGGCCCAAAATTGATCCCCTGGGGAACACCATTCTTTATTTCTAGAGATTTAGATTTTCATTATTTATGATTACGCTTTGAGATCGGTTGAAAAGGTAATTTTTGAGTAGAGATATTGCATTCATAGTGAACCCCAGGTAACTCATAATTGATAAAAGAAGTTGGTGACTGATTCGATCAAAGCCTTAGAATAGTCGACAATACTAGTAGACACAATTCATTGTTATCAATAAAGATGTGTATATCATCTATCACTTTCAGAAGAGCCGTGGTACAACTATGGTCAGATCTAAAGCCTGATTGGCGGATGGTAATATGTCAAATGCATTCAAGTATATACGCATCTGAGCATTCAATATCTTTTCGAAAGCTTTCGAAATTGCACACAAAATGCTTATTGGGCGAAGGTCACTCATATTTTCTGCATTAGTAACTTTCGCTAATGGAAGAATATGGAACGTTTCCAACTTTCTAGATAAACATTTTTCTGTATGCAGAAATTAAATAGATGGGATATATGTGGCAATATCAGGGGACAGCAGTGTAGTAACATTTGAATACTTACCTTGTCATGTCCAACAGCGTTTGATTTTATACTTAGTATAGTCTTATATACTTCATGATCATTGGTTTCGTGAAAGAGAAATTATTATGACTATTTACTGTATTACCAGAAAAGAAACGGATCGTTTCATCATCAGGTACAAGTCATTATTTGATACACTTCAAGTAATTGTTGATTCCTCAGCATTCATCAGGTGCTCTGGGATAGTATTTCGTGATTTTTTTGTTGTGAACGTTCATATCAGCCAGTTCTTTCCATAATTGCCTGCTTCTTTTCAAACGATAATCTAGGTAAGCCCTTTTTTCAAGATTTACGGTTCGGTTTGTAAGATTTCTTATTGCTTTATAATAATTCCAATGATGTGGAGCCTTTGTTCTTTTAAATCTCGTAAGAGCTTTGTCTCTAAGTTTGAACATGAGCTTCAAATTATCCGTTATCCAAGGTGCTTTTTTCTTGGTAATTTTAACGGTTTTTATAGGAGAATGTTCATTAAAAAGTTTGAGAACCAAATTAGTGAACAGAACGACTTTATCATCAATATTATCTGGCTCATAAATGGTATCAAAATTGATGGCATGCAAATCTGCGAGAAATAATTCCTTGTTAAATTTCCTGAAATCTCTGAAAGTGTATAAAATTATCGTTTAATGTTTTATCAAACCTACTTTGCACGATACGAAAATGATCTGAAAAGAGGAACAATCAAGCGTAGTACAGTCAGTTACACTCAGTGTTTCTGTACATATTATGAGATCTATTATTTTGCAGCTAGTTGACGAATATCAGTATGCTGATCAACAATTTGATTCAGGCCAAAGAAGCAATTATTTCATTCAACTGAACACAAGAGCTGTTTGTGGGATCTGCGTAGTCAATATTAAGATCTCCTCGCAAATTATATTTTCGAATCTAGGACAGATGACAGATAAAGTATCTTCGAAAGATGATAAAAAGTTTGGCAGTGGTAGGTTTGGAGGCCTATACATGGAGGCCACGGCATATTTCACTCCGTTAAGAGTGTACGTGATCCATACTTGTTCAACTATTTCTGATGGAATATTGACAATCAGAGTGGCTTTGCCACTACACCACCAGAAAATACCAGAAAGAACATTAGCTGATAAAAACCAGGTACATAACGAATTTTACCTTCTCATATACCAGTCCGAGGACGAATTCACAGTCGAACAAGGGGGCTGCAGACTGGAACGGCAGTTTCCAAGAACAGGAGAGTGATCCAAGACACTGAACATTTGCATTTCAAAAAACCACAGGTAATGTACCTGTGGTTTCTGGAACCATGAAAGTTACAAAACTCAATGCATTTTTTAAATAAAAAAGCATGGGGTGCTTTCTAAGATATTTTCATAATGATTCCACTTTTACCAATATCTGTCCATGAAATATTAACAACAATTGACATCAAGCACCCCACGCTTTTTACGATGAAATAAATTTGTTGTTAATCACTGTATTCTTATTTCAAACTCATTTGAAATTATTTTCTACTTTTTAGTTTAGTTTTCTATTAAAGCGTGTTATTTAGTTTTTAAACTATTATTTATTATTATCACATAATTGCACTTTTGCTATGAAACACTAATTTAAGTTAATTATCGCAGGATAGGTAACAGTACGTCTTCCTGAATAAAGAAAATATTATTTTGATGAATTTCTGACTTATTTTCAATAATTGATCAAAACAGTTCGCTATTTTTCTGAAACTGACATCAAGAACACTACCAGTTGAACCAGTTGAGCTTACTCCTGAGATTCCATTGGCATACCGATTGAGTTAGCTGAGGTGAAGAAAGTAAGAAAAGAGTCAAATGGGAAAAAGGTAAAATGCATAGCCGGATATTTGAAATATTATATGGGTATTTATTTATGAACATATTAAATTAAATTCGAAGGCAACTAGTTGAAGGATTTAAAAATATTAAAAAAAAATTTTTGTTGTGATGTCAAATTGTGAAAATAAAAAATAAAACAAACCACAACACCTCATCATAAAATATATATATATATATATATAAATATATATATATATATATATATATATATTGTTATGATATGAAATATAGAAAATGAAAATGCTAAAAATAGTTATAGACTAATAGATCCTCATAATGAAATGTTGGGAGGAGTTCTCACTATAGAAAACATTTATCAATACAAAATCAAAAAATAAAAATAAAAAAATTAAAAATTATTGAATATTACAAATGTTATCTTGACAAATTTTTCTCGTTGAATCATATATATTTCTAATGACAGGTGGCATCTGAAACAAAAGAAAGTAATAGTAGTGAATTCAAAGAATAATAAAATTGATATTCAGATTCTACTAACAAGTAGTGAAATCATAAATATAAATTCAAGGGAAATTGTTGTGATATGAAATATAGGTTGAAGATAAAAAGAATAGAAATTTGATATAATGATATTTATACATCACACATGGATACCTGCTAGGATTGTTTTTAAAAAATTTCTGTGTACTTGAATCTCTGAAACCTTTGACTATCTTATAGTCAACGCAGATAATCCAAGAGTTTAGCAGTGGAGCTTTTCTATTATCATCAGTATATTTCCAACAATTTCATTTGCATAACCTCTAAAAGTATACAAATCAAAACTCACACATAAAATCTTAGAATTCAAATAGCCAAAAATAATCTACAAGCTAGAACATCCTGAATGCTAATCTTGAATCACAAGGAAACATGACAGGGACATGTCAAACTATTTTTCATGGAAAATCATAGAATATGAAGTTTGAGAACAGAAAATTTTTAGGTAGGAATTTTTAACAACTCTGTAAAAATAATATTATTTATAGAAATATGAGCTGTATATAAAATAAGTATCATAGTTCAGAATAAGAAAAGGTGTTTTAAAAAGAGTGTGAAAATTAGTGCCTAAAAACAAAAAGTTAAGGTTGCTACGGAAAAAGTAAAATGAAGGGATCGAAAAAAAGAAATTTTGGAGAAGCCGTGATAAAAAATTTAATCACCAAAAATCAACGGAAGTACAATAACAACATAAGTATATCTGCTATTAGACAAGTTAAACCAAATCAAGAAACCACTAGGCTTGGAATCGACCAAGAAAACTACTTACCTCCAAATCACATGAGATTTTCTATGCGACAGCAAGGGGGCCTAACCTCCAACGAGATTTCCTATGCGTGACGCAACCAACAGCAAGGGAGCCCAACGTTAGAGAAGCATCCAGCGGAACGAACATCAGGTACTTTTTTCAACAAAACAAAATAAAGTGAGAGTATTCGGGGCAGACACTTTTTACGGTTAATTTAATAACACCTATCCACCGTATTGAACTTTCTTTCTTATTTATTCTTATAATCTTAGAATAACCTTTAAACATTCATTTGCAAGTTTATTGATTGCGCATGAGCAACTTATTTGACATTTTTAATTTCATTGGCTGAATATTATATACAAATAAAGTAGATAGAGCAGGCATAGGTAATTTAAGGATTCTATTGAATAATTAATTAAAATTATTTTCTGGACTCATTATTCATCATATTAAAAGCTATATTTCCATGAAACAGTATATTGACTTCAAGAAAAACAACTAGATGTCGCAACTGCAATCCTCCTGAGTTAGAGATGCTCATGTCTCCAAAGGCGTACCAACACAGCTGGAAAAGGTAATAAAAGAAAGGAGAAATTAAGTACTCTAAATCATCTCCACAAAATTTATTTAAAAAAGGACATGTTTCGGAGCTTTAAAGCTCCATCTTCAGCTGATACTTATATGAATCTGAAAAGAGGGGAGGAATAAGCTTGACCATAGGTTCAACAATTCTCATTAAGGATGGAAGTTCAGTTGTAAATACTCACATCAGAGAAAAAAACACATAGCATAAAAAATGTGGTAATTTATAAAGGTCAACAAAGCATTATAGCTTTGAACCATGATTGGGATAAAACAATACCACTCCATATAGAAGGGGCATGGTATTCGTTTGTAAAACATTGTTGGAAATTCCAATGAGTTCGACATTTTTATATTTTATGTCTAAATGATGACTGACCATTGACAGAAGGGGACAGACATAGAATTGTAATTATAATATACTGACTAGAATGCGTTTCAAGCTGCGCGAAATGTCCCATGCATGGTGGCCGCCATTGTTGTTTATGTCCTCCTCGCAGTAGCGGAACAATTCCAGTAGCATTGCTTGTAATGGAAAATAGGGTATATCATAATAAAACGGTTTTTTTTAAATTATGCATCAAAGGTACAGAGAATTGTGAATATAAATGTTATATACCTATGTAAAAAATCTTTACTCTTCCACTCATCTATTATATGAAAATATATGAGACATGTTTTACATATCCTTATATTGAATAGGTATTCCTATCAAGATTTTTTATTGCACTATTACTTCAATATTTGAAAAATGAGTAAGTTAAAGGTCACATTTAATTCAATCTTCTTATACGTAGGGTGCCATATATTAGGGGGTTCAGAGATAACAAAGAATAACAAACACACAATTTCCTGACTTAGAAACCTCCTGTGGAATCTCTTAAGTCCATAAGAGAGAAGAGTTTCAAGGCTGGGAAACATGAAATGAAATCTCACTGGAATAAAGTGCCAGGATAAAGACAATAAGCGAAAAGGCTAGTGAGCCTATCGCCAAAGAAAGTTAAACAGCTTCTCGAGTTGGACAAGAAATACTTGAAATTGGGAACGGGACTCTCACTGGACACTGCCCTCTGAGGTATATTTTTAACATTGTATTTATCAATTTTTCATGTATGACCACGCATAACTTTTTGCAAAGGAGTCCGATTCCGATGATTATTTTTTCATTGGATAGGGCATACTCCGAAGTTGGTCCCATTTGAATTTGAAAAAAAAACACTTCTAAGGGTGGCAAAATGGAAAATATTTATCGTTCACCCTCTGAATTTTGATCCGTTAACCGATTCTATCAGGCATAACTTTGTACCTCATAGTTAATCCACCCCTATGGGTAGAAAATAGGGGATGATTGATTTTTCACTTGTGAACATTGGCACACATATGTAGTTGACATTGACAGATCGCTATTGTCATTATTTTTGTTCTCCTACATCCGTCACAATAATAACATTCTATGGAAGGATGGAATTATATACAAAGTGATGAAATGAACTTACCAGAACTATCAAAAATAATTTATATTATATAACAATAAATAGTTGAGGTAGATAATCGTATTATTTAACTGTTATCAGTTGAAGTACGGTGGATAAGTAAGTATTTTGGAATCAATCAAAAGTTAAGTAGGTAGTAGTTAGTATATTTCAGCCACAATTTTTTTTTAACAAAAAATGAAACCGACGAAAAACGGAACTGAAAATCAAAAAATAAAATAAACTTCCTTAGTCTTGATAACTGAGCTCCTAAACTAATGTAAGTAACTAATTTCGAGTCGGCACCAAACGAATAATCAACGAAGATCATTAAATTACTTCAAAAAAATTATCAGAATGTCATCGTGCATCTTGATGCCATCATTTTACGCTTTATCTAGCTTGTTTATTTCATTTTCAACCTCTTTCCCAGCATACCCCCAGAAGAGTGCACTTGTTAGAAATCACCTTCTCGATTCCGGAGTTGACCTGTTTCATTGTCTTAACCTATGCTACCTATCAGATACCGTTCTCAAACAAAATTTCTTTAAATTTAATGATGTTTTCTTTCGACAAAACCATGGTTTGGCCATGGGTAGCAATCCCTCCCCCCCTATTGGCTGAGATCTTCCACCATGATTTAGAGAAGCTTTGTCCCAATTTTCAATACTACCATAAAGTCATTTTCTACCATAGGACGACTGCATTTTGTTATTCAACGGTAGCAATGGATTCACTACTAACATTTCTCAACTCGTTAAATGAGTCCATTGAGTTCACTATGGAAAAAGAAAGAGATGCCTCTTCGCCCTTCCTTGACTAACTAATTAAAAAAATTAATCACAAGATCGAATTTTCGATTTACAGGAAACCTACACACACTGGTACGGTAATACCTCATAACTCTTGCCATCCCGTCTCACACAAACTAGCTTCTCTCAATGCACTATTCCATAGACTTTTTTCGATCCCCATGAACACACTAAATTTCTCCAATGAACTAAACATTATCAAACAAATGGGTTGGAATAACGATTTCCCTTCTCACTTGATTGAAATAATTTGCCACAGACACATGGCCAAAATCAAAATCATCAAAATCTTTTCAACCCAAATTTACCTACACGTCATTGCGCTATACCCAAGTTTCCCAATATATAAAAAACATCTTTCAACGCCATGGTGATGATTTGAACAAGAGCTTTCACACAATGAATTCCTTGTTTAAAAAACTAGTCAACACCATAGACAAAGTCAATCCTTTAGACAATTTTGGTATATACGAAATTACTTGTTCTGAACCATCTTGCAATGCCAAATATATCGGCTAAAGCAGCAGGAAAATTAGTACCAGAGTTAGAGAACACACAGAAATCATGGACAAATATAAAGAAAAATTCACAATCCACCCCTTTGATTCAATCAATTCTTGCAGTTCATTTGCCAAGCATGTGGTTAACTCCAACCATTACGTTGATCCCGGTATAGATATTAGAATTCTTCACATTGCTAATAAGGGTTCCCTAATGAAATGTCTGGAAATTTTCGAAATAAATTCTACCTTGAAGACCCCTTTACAACTTCTTTGAATGAACAGATTAAATTTGACTGCCTTCAATTCTATGATTCTTCAAACTTCTAGTCGAAGTTAACATCCACAATTTGGTATTCTTCCTTTACCTTTTATTCCACCCTACATCTCAGCTTTAGTCCTATAATAATAGATGTCACCCTCTCATTTTATTTACTTACTAGAGGTTCAACATGTTTACACTAGATGGCCGTACTATACCTTAGAACGCTTACTTTTCTCTTCTGTCCCCTTCTGTCAATGGTCAGTCATCATTTAGACATAAAATATAAAAATGTCGATGTCATTCAAATTTAAAACAATATTTTACAAACGATTACCATGCCCCTTCTATATGAAATGGTATTGTTTTATCCCAATCACGGTTCAAGTTGGTTCAAAGCTATAATGCTTTGTTGACCTTTATAAATTACTACATTTTTTATGTTATGTGTTTTTTCTCCATGATGTAAGTATTTACAACTAAACTTCCACCTTAATGAGAATTGTTGAACCTATCCTCCCCTCTTTTCAGATTTATATAAGTATCAGCTGAAGATGGAGCTTCAAAGCTCCGAAACATGTCCTCTTTCAAATAAATTTCGTGGAGATGATTTAGAGTACTTCATTTCTTCAAACATCCACTTCACTTTGAGCAGAATGGACTTCTACCTTCGTTTAATAAAAAAGGTGAATGGTATATTGAAAAAGGGTAGGAATATCATAGCCGGAGTTCATTGTTGTTATGAGTATTTGAAAAGCATCTAAAAAAAAGAGAAAAAAATAAATAATAGGAAATAATAATAATCATACATAACAAATAAAATAAATCATAATAAAATATATAACAATATATATATATATATATATATATATATATATATATATATATATAAAAATATATATTTATATTGTGGTAATATTGAATATTTTCTCTTTTCAGCAGGGAAATGTTGAATATTGCAAGGTCACAAGGGATCTCGAGGCGGAAAATTTCAAAGCATAGTTGCTCCGTGTATAGAGGGTGAATACACAGGAGGAATGCCCCACATATTATTTCCAGATTCTTCGTGTTATTTGGATCAATTTCTGAAATCGACCGCTCTTGAGTTATTTCGATGTTTTCCAAATTTTGAAATTTGATTTTTTTTAAATGCACTACGATTACAATTTTGAAGCAAAAGCGTTCAAATTCATATCATAGTGAGTACATGCATGTATAGGGTTCCAAGCTCACGCAATAAGAATTACAAACTTGCATACAGTGTGTTCGTGGCTGAGTTGTCAATTAGACATAACCAAAAGGCCAAAATGACCAAGTTCATGGGTGGTAGCCTATCTTCTTTGATAAAAACCAATGCGTTATGATCGATATTTTTGTCGCCTCGAGTTAACTTTGTTCCGATACATAATACTTGCTTCATCTCGCCCACAAATGCTGCAAGAACTTCTGAACCAACTCATATTTGGTGAGGCGATTTAGAAGCGTACTAAGAAGATCAGGATCGAGAGTAGTTGTCAATGGTCTTCCGACAAGGAAGTGGGCAGGTGTAAAGGGGGATAAATCATCAGGATCATTTGACACGGGGAATACAGGACGGGAATTCAGGATTGCTTCTATTTGAACTATCACAGAATGGAATTCCTCATATGTTAGCTGAGCATTAAAGAAACATGTAGATAGATTAATCAATATAGATTTTTTCGTGACAAAAATACTACTAGGAATCTGCTAACCAGTTGTTCGTCAACAATTTCGGAAGATAAAGTAAAAGTACAAGCGGATTCAAATGGTCACAGCGGGTGGACCATCTGCAGAGCTATTGATATCTGGTATTGTTCCGTCACGTTCGGAATAAAGCCTTCGAGATATGGGAATTCTGCTAAGAAATCTAGGTAACTAGCCGAAAGCGCGAAATTATAACCAATTCTTATGCAACGGGAGAATTTGTTTGTTTTCGTTGGCGAAATTAATTAGCACCCACATGAACAATTATTTGTGAGTAGATTAACGGCTTATTAGGCTGCAACGAGTTAGGGCGAGGTTTTTTTGATCGTTTTTCTCCAAATGAAAACCCAAAACTCTAGTTGTACAGGACGATCACTTTTAGCAGTCTAAAGGAGAGAATAATTGTTAAAACCCACGAAAAGTAGAATTTAGAATTATATAGTTCAAAGTAGTACCGCTCAAATAACGGAGGGGTGCCACCTCTCGGATGACAAAGATCAAGTGATAGCTCCACCCACGACTAGACTCGGATTGGTCGACGGAGTCGTTACGAATTCGTTTATGATTTTGCAAAGACCACCCCATTGGTTAGGTAATTATTCCCAGTACGAATTAGTTGGAATAGGGGTTGAATTCATTCTTATCACCGTCAGAACTTGACTTCAGTGGGGATTCTCAGAAAGACCTTAGTAGGGGAAATTTGACGTAGTAAATTCTAGCAGAAAAATAGTCAGTTGATATTTCATCGTGGCCCGGGTTGAACTGACTTACTAGAAATTTGATTCTAGTCAATAGTTCCTTTTGTTTTTCGGTTAAGCTAGAGAAAAGTCCAAAAATTCATCAGTCCGTACCGCGATAAGTGCTCACGTGCGAGTTAGGGCTCAACTAGTCGGGTTTCAGATAACTACCAAATTTCGTTCACCAGAAACCGTGGAACTCTTCGTTCTTAGTACAATTTTCCAACTGTTGAAGTAACTGAGTTTCGTGTGGATTAATTTCATAACCCATTGATCACAGAGTGTTGTTCAATTAACTTAGTTTTGCTCACAAAGTTCACTCCATTTGTTTTAATGTGTTAATTATTTTATCTAGTCTTCATTCCATTTATTTTATTCACCTATTCATTTCATTCACAAAAATTAATCTCCTAAATAAAAGCCATCATAAGAATCAGTTCGTTTCCTTGGGAATACGGGGGAATTGGGGAAGTGTTATCCAAAGTTAATGGCGACTACTGGTTAGACGTGGACGCCGGACACACAGCAAGCATCCGTAGACGCTGAGAGACGTCTTGGCCTACATAAAGGATTAACCAGAGGTAAGTACCCCATATGTGATATCACACAGTTCCTCGTATACGCTGAGATAACCACCTATCGTCCTGTCGAAGCAAAGAGGCATATTTCGAAGGAACTCTGGAAGTTCCAAGGTTGTGTGAGTCGCCCGGTATATTTCAAATGAACTCACTGGGGCCAACCGACATATGCGTGAGTTATTCAATAAAATCAATCAAAACACAACGATGTGTTATATTCGTTATAAACATTTAAATGCAAAAAAAAATGTTTTTGTTATGTTTTGCTTTTAACATGAAAACTAATGAGGCAATCTAGATGAATTCAATAGACAAATTGTAGAAAATCAAAATGCAATGAAAATGAGCCCCAGCATGACTCGATCGTTTTCTTAAAAATTCATAACTCCACCATTTTTCAAGATTTAAAGCAGGCTCTCCACGACATGATATGTACTTTATGTGTGAAAAACTCAGGCACTATGAATTATTAGTTTTGGCATAATTGCAATTTTTGTTATGCACTTAATTGCAGCAGACCTGGATGCGTCATAGGTGGTCCGATTTCAGTATTTCAAAAAGAAATTGAGAGTAGTACTATAAAACGACTATTCTCATTTTTCGTTGAAATGCTGCGAAATAGGTGATTTTTTTGGTTTTCCTCCGTTACTTTACTTTACGATTAAGTCGCGCTTGGGTTAGTTTTTTTGCACTTCAATTTTCTACAATTTGAGTATCGAGATTCCCTCATTAGTTTTCAAGTTACAAGTCAAAAACGATAAAAAATTACAAAAATTACTTTTGAATAACAAATTAAGCAATGACAGTTGCGAGTAGGAAACATAAAAGGATATAACTACGAACCATCTTCCGTATGATTGCCCAGTCGGTTTCCTGGTAGTATTTTTGTCACAGAATCAAAAGAGCAGAAAATCTCTATTTATTGGCTTAATTTCGCATATATTGTTTTATCATTTTAACCTCTGCCTCCCAAAGTCCACGGTGATAATTATAATAAATCAATCATTTCAAATAGTAGGTACTGAGAATTATTTCGTTCTTCAAAATACACAATTGAGTTAAAACGGCTAATACTGAACTTCAGAAGCGAATGACGACACTGATGGCACATGCACAATCTTTTTGGAATCAATTCGATTCGGAAGTCGGAGTGAACGTGTAAAGAATCGAAAATCTCGAATTACTAAAAACTCACGAAAATAGGTGCAAAAAACATAATACAAATCGATGCAGAATTAAATTCTACATCTTATTGCTTTCTCATTTATCGATTTTAAAAAGCAGACTTTCAATCGTCCAATGTCCAATTCACAACTCAACCATGAACACTCTTTTGAAATATATGAAATATTTTGAAAAAATCGAAATAACTCAATAGCGGTCGATTTTAGAACTAGACAAACCTGATAAAAATTGATCGAAAAGACACGTAGAATCTGCAAATACAATGTGACATTCCACATGGAAACGCGAATGTTTGGTTCACCCTGCATACACGGAGCAACTATGCTTCAAAATATTTGCCTTTAGCACATTGTATCATTGTGCGAGGAAATGTGTTTTTGATCGTAATCTATAGAATACCACACGAGAGTTCGATAAAGTAGCAAATAATTCTCCAGATTTCTTTCTCAAACTTGTTGCCATTTGCCTGTCAACAAGTTTTCGAAAATCTGTCGATTTATTTTCACTTTATTTTCACTCTCTTGTGATATTACAACTGAAAATTGATACGGGAGTATTGTGGTCTGTCTCAATAATGAAGCATTTCCCAAGAAGAACACATTTCATACGATCACAAGCCCATGCCAGGGAAAGTGTCTCTTTCTCTCAATGTTCTCGTAATTTTTTTCTGCACTTTTCAGGGTTCGGGAAATATAGGCAATTTTCTTGCTGAAGCTCTCCGGACGCTGAAGTGATTCCGAAGGGAAGCTTTCAAACTTTATAGCGTCGAAACGGTGTTATGAATCCTAGGAGTTTTCAGTTAGATTGAATTGCCAGAATCCATGATTTTCATCAAGTAAATAGATCCAGAAAGTTCCGCCAAGTGACAATTCGATTTCTGGTATCGGGTGGAATTGACGCTCAACACTTGACACATAGCGAACTTCTCGTTTTTTCATGCTCACCACCATGGCCACACATCAGGATGTTGCATGTTTCACTGGTACAATAACTCCCTTTTCGATCAAGTAAGATCACTGAGATTCTTTTTTTTTGCGGATGAGTTTCCCATGTTGCCTCAGACATGTAACGGCTTTATCGAGTGTCAAAACAGGGTCAAGTTGTGAGCTGTCTCATTCCAATCATAAGGAAAAGAAGCATCATATCATCGTGAATATCACCCCAAATGCGGCAAAAATATATTAATGTTATTCATTTTGTAAATTTCAGGCCACTTACTGTACGCATCTACGATATTCAAATATTTTTTTATTTAATCGGGCTCATAAAATCGATATGAACTCTTTGCCATAGTTTGTTAGGTATAGACCAAAGAATGAAAGGAGCTTTGATGGGATCGCCTGACGTTAATAAGCAAGATCGACAATTTGTATCTGAATCTTCAATTTGTTTGTCTTAATTTGGCCACCAGAAGTGAGAACGAGCAGTGGATTTCATTTCCACAACCCTCAAATGAGTAATATGTAATTCATCTAATAACTGACCTCTTAGTTTTGTTTGCACTATGACCCTATATCCTCACATAATACAAATTTGTTCACTTGTCAATTCTTCCTTTTTCCTGAAGTAAGGTAATACATTTTCCGCTACAATATTTTCTGGTAAACCATTCATAAGAATACTTTGGATATAATTATATCTCGCCTGGTTTCAATGACTATTTTTTGTGGGTCAATGGTAAACCGTCGGAAATTATCAATTCAAATAAGTTGAGTTATTTTGATAATCATCCGAAAAATTATTAATAGACGAAGGATGCCTGGAAAGCATGTCTGCAACTTTATTTTCTGTTCCCTTGAGAGAATTCCGATAAATAAACCGCCCATCTTTGGAGTTTACTTGCTTCCATCTGTGGCAAACCCTTATTTTCACCAAATATCATTATCAAAAGTTTGTGATCACACTGCAATATGAAATTATGACCCATCATGTACTTAGCAAATGTTTTGACCCCCAATATAATTTTTGGACGGACCTTCCAAAATGTAGGAATTATCGAACAAATCTCCGTCGTTTACGTATGGGCCACACGACATGTGACGTGTGTAAAAGAAGGGTACCTACTCACTGGCGAGCTGTAACTGCAATTGCAATGGATGCAGCAACCAAAATTCATAATGTGGACGCGTTGCACATCGTGTTCGCCAACGCGCTTCGGACGGATCGCAGCTTTGAACACAAAGAGATTCATAGGTGGTTCGTGGACGTCTATATGGTTAGTACGTGAGTGAGTACGTGTTGCTGCAACAATCCTCGACGAAATATCAGAGTGAGACGATGGAAGAATTCTCAATTCAATCGAAATGTGTATAGAGAAATATAGGATCCAAATAATAGGGTCAACTATTGAAAACATTTGAAATTAGATGCTTGGGAGAAATTAGGTACGGAAATGGATACATCAGGGGATGAGTGTATAGGAAAAATAATGAATGTATTGTCATCTTGGAGAAGGGAGAAAGCAAAAGAGAAGAAGAGCTTTGGAACTGGGAAATGTAATTATAATGCTGAGAGAAAATCAACTGAATGTTTCAATGTATTCAATATTGATCATTTATATTTTTATGTACTACCTATTGGTAGAAAAAAAAAGAGAGATTTGTTTCAACTTCAAGGGAGCTCACCATCCGCCTTCAGCTATTTCATGGTTTCCCAATCATCAGGATGGCTTGTGGTCTTCTTCGAACTTGAAACAAACCTCGCAGAGTGCTTCTACCTACCGGCAAGGTGAAAAATGTGAAATGCACAAATTAAAGATGCGCCATCTATGATTTGCGGAGTGAAACTCAACCTAGTGTTGGACCCATTCTGGTACTGTGTGTGTCACAGTGAGTTGAAAGTCCTAATTACGATCGAAACTAGTGGATAGAACTACCTGTAATTTCACCTGTGCTATTTTGAAGTGTCATACACATCCGAAAACTGGATCTTGTTCGTAGAAATTGCAGCTAAAAAGAGGCAGTAAGTCATTTCTATTCATTTCATTATGTCCTCCCGACAGAGACGAGGGGGCGAAGACGAATTGCAGGTAGCGATTAGAACGATGGTCACTGAATTATGTTCCTCCGAAGAATTTATCAATCAAATAACACAAACTATAAGTGAAACCATCAGCGTGAGATTCCGCGAAAAAATGGACGCGCTCAAAAAAGTGGACAAAAATATCATGAAACAGCTAGAGACGTAATAGGGTGTTATAAAATCACTAACAGACAAACAAGAACAACACGAAAAGTACATACGAAGAAGAAATATTAGATTCTTCGGAATTCCATAAAAAGAGAGGGAAAATTGCTCACAAGCTGTTCAGGAGATATTGGTCAATAAAATGAATCTCAACATCACGGGAGATAATATGCTTATAGAATTGGGAAAAATGAACAAAATCCGATCTATAATGGTGAGATTCTCGAACACAAGACACAAAAATAATTACTATAATATTAGAAACTTTTGAAAAACACTGGCATAGTCGTGCGAGAAGACCTTACGATAATCAACAGAAGGTATATAAGAGAAATCGTGAATATAAAGTGCTTTGAGGATTTGAATAAACTGTGATTTAGATTTTTTTCTTTTATTATTTTTTTCCCTCTCTCTACATGAATAGCATATCACCATGTTCTGTTTGTTCTTTTTAAATATTTCCACAATTTTCGATTGTCAATGAATAAGCAGATACTATAGATGAATCTATTGCACTAGAGCAGTTGAGTCTCATTTATATTGGAGAGCTTTTTGTATTAGTAATTAATGTTAAAAATAGTGTTCCTAAACAGATGAATAATCCTTATCCCTATTTTCCTTTTTCTTTTATCTTTTTTTCCATTTATTTGGAGATCGGTTGTTTGAATGTTGGATCGCTGTAATCGTCTTTGCAGGATATAGTGGTGATCATTTCTTATCACTGTTTGGACATACTTCTTCTATGTGAAACTTGGCTTATAAGAGAGATCTATGATGATCTGCTATATATTGCTGATTATCAACTTTTTAGGTTAGATAGGAATTCCAGAGGCGGAGGGTTATGTATTTACGCCAAAAATACCTTAAGATGCGAAATTATCAGACTAGACAACAACTATTATGAACAATTGTGGCTGAAAATAAAAATTAAATCAATACAGTTGGCAGTAGGCGTCATATATAAGCCGCATCAACAAGATACTCCAACATTTTTGGATGGATTTGAGGAAAATCTAGGCCTAATCTTTCCAAGTGTTGATGGAAATATCTGCATGGGGGATTTCAATATAATCTTCTTGATTATCATAATAATGATGTTTGAAAAATTTACGGTATATTAGAACTTTTAGAATTGGATCAAATCGTGGACAGTCCCTCGAGAATAACTGAAAACTCTACTTCTCTTCTGGATTTCATCATTGTGAAGGGGTCTTTCCCCCTACTATCAAACTTTGGCGCCTTTCACTATTCTCGGTTTTGCCTCGGGCGCCACCTTTTGGTTTATAGTAGAAAAGGCCACTTTTGCTCCGGGCAGTCTCAGTGCAGAAAAAACACTCCAGGGGTCAGTATAGTCGGGACAATGTAACGGAGCTAGTAAGGCAGGCTTTAATTGCCTTTGACTGGGTATTGAACCTGGGTGCCGACTGCGCACTGGATGCTTGAATTCTACCCAAGATGGTAAAAAAACAATACTCTAAAACAGGATAAACAGGCATATTAATCAAAGAAATACAGGCAGGGCCGGCTGACGGCAGCCTCAAGTTATCACAACAAATACAGAAATGGCAAGCACTATATACAGAGAAAGCGGGGAGGGTGTTTTCAAGCAAGCGGGGTAAACTTAGCAACCAAAAAGCTCATGCGGGGGGGCGGGGGTCGTACGGACTAGTATGCAAGCTCAAAAACGGGTGCAAAGCAACAGGCCCTGACAATTCGTAGTATGAAGCGGGTATCAAATGTAAGCTTCTAGGGACGGCCAGAGCGACTAATTACAGTAGCAGTGCGTAATGCTCCACGTGGGGCTGGCCCACGTTGAAGCGCAGGAAGGTGAGACGCGAGAAATGTCTACCCCTTCAATGCCACCCACACCCGTGTTCACCACTACTTTTATTTCCCTTGAAAAGTTACGCCGGAGCGCGGGAAGGTGAGACGCGGAAATGTCTACCCCTTTAATGCGACCTCCGCCCGTACTTCCTATCCCTATCTTAAAAGTCACGCTGGCCGAGAAAGATGCGAGAAAGTCACCCTTCAAACTTTGGTGATTTTCCAGAAAGTGTTTTATCTCCATTCACCTCAAATTTCTTGCGATTACTAGTTTTCAAAAAGTGGGGAACGGATTTAGATATATACATATATATATATATATATATATATATATATTATATATATATATATATATATATATATATATATATATATATATATATATATATATATATATATATATATATATATATATATATATATAAATATAAATATATTTAATGGGATTGTATTGGTAACTTTTAAACCATAAGAGTTAGAAGGTCGGTCAAATGGAGAAAAAGTTGCATTCATAGAAGCATTGTCAAGCAGTTCAAACAAATCGAGATTATCAGGGCCGGTTATTGAGATATCATAAGAAAAGTAAATTCTGTCATTTTGATTTTTCTTTTTTTCCCACTTTATTTCGAATATTATCAAAAAATGTCACGTGAGTTTTTTATTCGACAGTAAATCATCCTCATTTTGATATAATCAGATTTTGTATCCAACGTTTCGTACGCTCTGGGCCACCCTCAACCTCATTTTTTTCAATACGGACTTGCATATTTTATGACACTTTTCGAAATAACTTTTAACTCTGAATTCAACGATATATCATACATGTCATTCAAAGTTGATTTTCAGGTGATTTTGACCCTTATCCAAATTTATTTGGGTCGGATCTGTATTACATTTAGGTACCTTTAGTTTAATTAACAACATGCAATACATTTCGATAAGAAAATCAACTTACTCATCTTCAACTGAATGGAACGTAACAGAATCAAAGCAAGAAACAAGTAATAATTATTTACAAATTTCTAGAGGTGAAAAACCTAATTCATAATAATTAAACGAAACTATCATTTAATGAAAGAAAAATCAAATGATTATTCGAAAGTAAATGATGAACATTAATGAAGTAAGTGTTCGAAATGTCCACCATTTTGTAAAATGCACTTTGCGGTTCTGGAACCCATACTTCTTATACATTTGCTTATTTCGTCTCCTTGAATACCTTCCAATACATTCTCAATCTTCTCGCGAAGAATCTCTATTGTCGGGTTCGTAGTATCATACATTTTATTTTTGAGATTTCCCCACAAATAAAAATCCAGCGGATTCAAATCCGGAGATCTGGCAGGCCATGCTACTGGACCTCTTGTTCCAATTCATGAATCGGGAAAAGTTCGATTTAGATAGTCTGTGACTATTCTTGAGTTGTGTGGACCACATCCGTCTTGTTGGAACCATGGACTATTATGCCGATACCGTATAGGAAGATCATCCAACATTTCTTCTATAATTTCTACATATTTTGCTCCGGTTAGGTTGCCGTCAATAAAATAGGGTCCCAGTAATTTATTATTCAACAAACCGCACCATATGTTCAAAGAAAAACGATATTGATGTCTAACTTCATAGTTAAGTGAGGATTTTCTGTGGCATAAAAATGTTTGTTCCTTCGATTGAACATGCCAGAATTTGTGAATGTCGTTTTGTCTCCCCAAATGATATCGTGCGCAAAATTGTTGTTATTCCGCACCTTCCGTTGAAACCAATTACAGAATTGCAACCTTCTCTTAGGATCATTGCGATATAGTTTTTGCACGGCTTGGTATTTATAGTCATGGTATGCGTGTCTCTTGAGTATTTTATTAACAGCACTTTTTGATAAATTGCATTCACTGGCCATAGTTCTCAATCCTATTCCTGGATTCATTCGAATTTGGGCCAGAACATTGATGTCATTGATAGGCTCGTTTCGTCGTACATAAGGACCTCTAGGTTTGATGAATGAATTATGTGCAAGTAACGTTGTAGATAAACGTCGAAACATTTTAATATTTCGGTGTTGTTCTTTCAGGATATAATTCACCATACCTTTGTTGTACTTTGAACGAATTTATCTATCTAGTTTTATGTACACTTCTCTCCATTTGTGTATCTTACCATATCGAATAAGTTAAATTGAAATTACTCAGAAAAGTATTTAATGACAAGTTCTTGTGACACAATGATAAACGAAGTGACAAATAATATGACATTTCTTGTTATGTTCTTTTTTATCCACGGCCTACTACTTGAAAATAATACATTCAATAAACCTAGAGTTGTGTGTATGTAAGAAAAAACAAGTCTATCAACGATATCGATGTTCTGACCCAAATTCAATTGAACCCAGAAAAAAAATCGAGAACTGTGGCCAGTGGAAGCAATTTATCAAAAACTGCTGTTAATAAAATAGTCAAGAGACGCGAATACAATGATTTTAAATTTGAATACCAAGCCTTGCAAAAATTATATCGTAATGATCTCAAAATAAAGTTCGATTCTGTAATTTATTTCAACGGAACAAATGACAAATCAAACAATAATGATTCCTCGCGAGAAGATTGAGAATGTACTGGAAGGTATTCAAGGAGACGAAATAAGCAAATGTATAAGAAGTATGAGTTCCAGAACCGCAAAGTGCATTTTACAAAATGGTGGACATTTCGAACACTTACTTCATTAATGTTCATCATTTACTTCCGAATAATCATTTGATTTTTCTTTCATTAAATGATAGTTTCGTTTAATTATTATGAATTAGGTTTTTCACCTCTTGAAATTTGTAAATAATTATTACTTGTTTCTTGCTTTGATTCTGTTACGTTCCATTCAGTTGAAGATGAGTAAGTTGATTTTTTTATCGAAATGTATTGCATGTTGTTAATTAAACTAAAGGTACCTAAATGTAATACAGATCCGACCCAAATAAATTTGGATAAGGGTCAAAATCACCTGAAAATCAACTTTGAATGACATTGTATGATATATCGTTGAATTTAGCGTTAAAAATTATTTCGAAAAGTGTCATAAAATATGCAGGTCCGTATTGAAAAAAATGAGGTTGAGGGTGGCCCAGAGCGTACGAAACGTTGGATACAAAATCTGATTATGTCAAAATGAGGATAATTTACTGTCGAATAGAAAACTTCCGTAACATTTTTTGACAATATTCGAAATAAAGTGGGAAAAAAAAATCAAAATGACAGAATTTACTTTTCTTATGATATCTCAATAACCGGCCCTGATAATCTCGATTTGTTTGAACTGCTTGACAATGCTTCTAATAATGCAACTTTTTCTCCATTTGACCGACCTTCTAACTCTTATGGTTTAAAAGTTACCAATACAATCCCATTAAAAAAGTGGCCACTCTGTATATATATTTATATATATATATATATATATATATATAAAATTATATATATCCCCACTAATTTTTGAACCAACTAGTATATCGCAACGAAATTTGGAGAGCTCAAATAGGAGATAAAAACCTACTTTTTCATGGAAAAATCACAACTAAAAGTTTTAAAATGGCGGCTGAGCGCCATTTTCAATATTTTTTTTGAATAGAACACCCCTATATCATTTTGTTTTTGAAATCTGCTCATAATTCTCAACAGTTTTCTCTAATACACTTTACTCCTAAATTCAATTGTTTTGAAATATTAACGTTTGAAAAGTGACATTTTGGTCATCTCAAACCCAACCAAAAACACTAATGTTGCTTTCAATCAAGTTTGCATTGGAAAAAATCGTTGTCGTTGTAACATCTTGTTTACTGTCAAACTGAACTGCTAACTGTCAAATAGTCGGTTGAGCGCCTAAATCCTTTTATGAAAAGTGTGATCATGGC
The DNA here is from genome assembly GCA_018342105.1 of Gonioctena quinquepunctata. Taxonomy (NCBI): domain Eukaryota; kingdom Metazoa; phylum Arthropoda; class Insecta; order Coleoptera; family Chrysomelidae; genus Gonioctena; species Gonioctena quinquepunctata. The sequence goes on along the minus strand of JAFIRS010002481.1, from coordinate 144,468 downwards.
TCGTAGTTTAGACGATAAATTTAAAGCATTTTTGATATTTGGAGAAGCTGGAAGAAATTTTCATCTAGCAGTCCGTATGTTTAATGATAGATTTCCCGAGAATCCTATTTCGAGGTCATATTTGCGCAAACTTTGAAATAAGCTCCAAGCAACTGGTACGCTGAAAGATGCTCCAAGATCAGGAAAACCGCCTCTTCCAATCAATCCGACTCAGTCGACGTCTGCAGTTGCTGAATCCTGTGGAGTAAGTTCAAAAAGTGTCCAAAGAGTCCTAAAAAAAGAAAAGTATCATCCCTATGAAATAAAAATCATGCATGATCTCACGGAGGATGATGTGGCCTCCTCCTAAATCTTGACAATAAAGTGTCCTATTATAATTAGCTTCTCTCACGTTGATGAAAGTCTGTTCGTCTATTTCTTCACATGTATCTATTATTCTGCGTTCCAACTATTCTATTTTTTGGCATTCAGTGCCGTAGATTTTTGACTTCAGATACCCCCAAAGGAAAAAATCTAGACGTGTAAGATCCGGAGATCTTGGTGGCCATTCTGTACTTCCCCTGCGACCTATCCATCACCCAGGAAAGTTTGTATCGAGCATTCCACGTCTTATTCACGGACAGGTCTTGAGAAAAGTGAACCAATATGGGAGACTTGTATATTTTTCATATAGTATGATGGAGTATACGTACAGTTACGATTTTTGTTCATTTCGCATGCAGCATTGAGAAAATAGGAATTGAATTGGTTGACAACCTCATAGGGTTGTTTGATTATTCGATCATTCATCTTCAGTGATATTGGATCTGGAATATTTATACGTTTTTGGTTTGAGATTATCATTTATAATACTCCATGTAGTTTTTATTTTATTATCAGATTTATTAACACAACACAAACAAGTGTCAACTTCAGTGGGACATCCATGTGCTCATTTGCTACTGCAACCTGTAAAAAAACACTATTCTATTAAAAAAAAAAAAACAGATACAAAAAATGCATTTTTTTGGATTTTTTTTTATTTTTTTTCAATGTTCTGCTATAATCTGAGATGTATTCCAAGATATTTTTATTTTTTGTGAACCTCTTGATATACAGAAGACAATGCTTATTTCTGCAAAAGTTTTTTATTGTTGGAGTAAGCCATCCGGAGTAATATTTTTCAATTTGAGTTTTTTCAAAGGAAATATTTTTTTGAAACAATCATTGAAGATGATGTGGAATTTTTTAAAAGCTATGTTTGTATTCGTTTCATTTAAGCACGGGATCCAGTCAATTTGTGAAAGCAAAATTTTGAAATTGTTGATACAGTTGTCATTGATTATTCTTTTTCTTTCATAAACTGACGGTTGATATTGACCAGAGTGTAGACTGAAGGATACTATTTGTCCATTATGGTCTCCGAATCCAAAATATTTATTTTCAATGCTTGAGATTGACTTTGAATCTATATATGTAATAACGTTATCTAGAATTGATGCAGTGCCTTGGGTAACTCCAGTGGAAGTATTTATGGTAAGATACATGTTAAAAATGTTCAGTAGAGTGATAAGATTGTCTTTAATGTGGTTTTGCTGTTCTAAATGAATGTTTAGATCCCCACATATAATTATGTTGTGCCTCCGTACTTTTCAGTCAAATCGAAAAGCAATTCATAAAGAGAGTTGAGGAAAATATCTACTTTACCAGCAGGAGATCTGTAGATGCAAAGAACAATCACTTTTATCGAATTACTTATAGCTGTGCAATATTCAAATTTTTTTCAATATTTTCTACCTTCAAGTTTTTTATTTCAAAAAAATCCTAATTTTTCCGGGTATATATCATGGCTCCACCATGAATGCCTATTCTTCTACGGTAATCTGAAACCAACTTAAATTTTAAATGCAATGGAAGCTACTTCCGTTGAAGGCGATACATTTGTCAACGAATCAGTGGTAGAGATCGTAAGTCTGAATTGAAATATTATTTTCATATAGGTATATAGGTACTTATAAGTAGGTATAACAGAGACTGCCTATGTTCAATTCAACAAACGTATCCTTACATAAAATAAACAAGTGAAACTAATAAAAGCTTGTAAAATAGTTCGTAGTTGATTTTCTAATATAGTTATAATCATATATATATATTATATATATATATAATATATATATATATATAATATATATATATATATAAAAAAAATTATATATATATATATATATATATATATATATATGGCTTTTTACTGCCCCATCTTTCAAAATGAAAATAAAAACAAAATCTTGAAAATTTAAATTTTTTAATGAGAAAATGATATCCGGAAAAAAGGGGATTTTTCAATGGAGAGATGAAAAGTCAAATAACTGTTGTTTTTTCACACTCATTTTCCATAAAAAACAGGTGATAACAAAATAATGTTATTTTCATAATTATGAAGATTGCTTAGAAAATATTCCACCATCTACTCCACCTGATTCTATTGAAAAAGTAACAATCCCGGAAATTGCTGGAAAGAAATTTAAAAAGAAAGAAATTTAAAAAACTCTATCAAAGCATCAAACAGTCTTATCAACATATCAAAGAGAAGAGAAGCCATGAAAGAACGCTATTATACGGAAAAGCTGGGAATAATGAAATAATATTACCAGCAAATGCTTGAACTTAATAAAATTGAAAGCAACAAAGACAATTATAGAATAGCTGCTGCACTAGAGGAACTCATTTAACTATAATAATGTCTCAATTTCAAATTACAATAGAATACTGCTTCGTCTGGTTTATTTCTCAATGAGTACGGCCTCAATAATAATAGAGAATTTGAAATTCTCAGTTGAAACAATGAATTAAAAAAACAGCGGGCCATAATTTCATCTGCAGGGGTATTGATTTTTTATTGTTTTTTTAAATATCAATTTCCACTGCATATCTTTTCACGAATTTTCTTCGAAGATTTTCTCCGGATACCAAATCGGGATTTTGGTTTGGACCTGCAACATCTCTAAAGATAGGGTGAGCCAAAAAGAACTGTCCTTCATGTTTTCAAGAATAATAAGTTTATAATCACAAATTGCTTTCGGATTGAGAAATAGGGAATAAGATTCACCAAAAATTATTGAATTTTTCAAAAACAACCAAACGAAATATTTCTAATTCTGCTGACATTTTTCTACTTTATGCAAAAAAACTGAAATTTGTTTTTTGTTTCACTTTGATACAGCGGTTATTGGAAATAGATATTTTGGTGTCAATAGGATATAATAAATAATTAATTCGGACCAATCTCCAGTGAAACATGGGTACATGGAGCTTGTTGGTGTTATTGTTTACAATGTATGTGGTTGTCCTAATCTTCAAATAAACCTTAATCCAGATTTTTGTTACCATCTTCCATTTGTGGCTCTGGAATATTATTTTTTATACAGATATTATGTAAGACAACATAAGCAATCATTATTCTGGAAGCTTTGGTTGGTGTGAAGTGCAGTGTGTGCTCTAAATCGTATTTTGAAAACCCCATTGCAGCTTTCAATGCTTGCTGTAGCTCTTTTAAATAATAATATTCGGTTGAGTCTGTAACAGCATTTCCCACTGGAGTTTGCAACCAAGGATGCAGAGGGTACCCTAAAACACCAATTAAAAAAACCTTTAGTTGCGTCTACTTAGATTTATCATGGTTTGTGAAAGTGTTGAATTGTTCCAAATGTGGGACTCATCGCAACTTCCTGGAATGCCAGGTAATTTTGAGATTACAGTCACACACTAATTATGTGTTAATGGAGTGGTACTGTTTCCTGTTCACATATATGTGTTCTGGATACTGTGGGTGATTTACTGGTGGCGAAACTATTGCAATGTGAGTGCAATCAATGACCCCCACAATGCCAGGAATGTTAAAACTTTGATGAAAATATCTTATATTCCTCCCAAGCTCGTCCATTAACAATAAATTTCCAACAATAAATTCTGAAAAGTGGCATTCCTTAATCTGAAGTGTTTCACAAACTGTCTTTCACTTAAATTTTGGAACGGATTTTGGTCTCGCAAAAAATTGTGACGTTATTGACCCATCGCAGCCTCTGCCACCTCCAAATTATTCAAAACCATGTCATGTAAAATATCCATACCTGAATAATAATATCAACAATGCATGAAAATAAAAATATTTTACCTGAAAACTAAATCCCTAGGAGATTTTTCGAGTTCTCCTGCGTTAGGTATTAGAAATTTTATCTGTCACTTTCAAGAGAAATATTTCTCTCGTGATATTTCAAAGATAGGTATTGCTAGAAATTGAGAGAAAATGACGTCACATTTCTCTGGAGAACTAATTCCGGTCAAGTAACAATGGATTGTGATATTTCGAAATCTCAAAAAAATAGCAGGTATCCTTCTGACAGTTTATACATCGAAACTCTTACGATAGATATAAGACAGCTGTACTTCTTATGCTCTAGCACTAAATATCATACAAGTAAACATACAGCGTTGCTCCCTTCACACCAGTACCTAACACGTCAGAGAGATCAGTACATTACACCCCTAATGGTCAAGGTCACTGCACAAAGATCATATAATTATTTTACGCCTAAACTCTACAACAACATTCCCGAAAATATAAAATCCATTACAAACATCAATCGCTTCAAAAAAGATTTGAAAAGACATATTCTTCAAAGTGAAAGACATGAACTTCTACATCTATTTGTGTAGACCATACGTACCTTTGCTATATTGTTCGACTCTGAAATGTATTTGTATTTATATACTAATTTGTCTACTTGTATTTATGTATTTATCAAACTAAAATTCAGTTTGTTAGATTTTAAATTGTGATTTTATATGCTGGAACTTTTAATCTATAATTACCTTCTCTTAAATGTATATGTATATAATTGTATTTGGACTGAATGTTGTCTATATGCTTAACCATTACCACCGTTACTTGGATTTTGTGTTTGATTTTTATATTATCTGTCTGCTATCTTAAATCTTAAATTTATATATTAAACAAATTAAAATGGATATTCAGGCTATTATATTAACTTATATATGCGAATTCATCTTCACCATTCTTTATTTCTATTTTTTCATCTATAATTAAATTCAATATTTATGTCAAATTTATACAATATTTTAATTTTGTTTCGAATATATTTTCTCCACATACAAGCAACATGTGATGCTTCTGTGGTTTCTACCATGTTTATTCAGCTTATGTATTACCTTCTTGTTACCTTTTGTGATCTGAACCTGAATAAACATTATTTATTATTATTATTATTATTACAACGTATTTTGTCAAAAAACAAATTCCATCCCTACAAATACATCTGGTTCAAAGTCTACAGCCAGGTGATAATATTTATTGTTTATTGTTCATAACTATAATCTATTCCCATATTTAGGAGATGCTGATAGAAGATTGAACTTAATTGCATGGTTGTCCACCCGTTTTCATGATCATGATCAGTTTCTGGAGTGATGGAAGCCGTTTCCATAACAACGGTATAATGAACAAACATAATTGTCACTATTGGTTTGACGTGAACCCTCATTTTATTCAAGAAACGAGATATCAGTCTGTGTGGGGGGTTAATGTCTGTGCGGAATCATTGACGTGTATTTGATGGGACCTTATTTTTACGACGGAATTATCAATGGAGAGAGGTACTTGCCTTTCCTCCAATATGTGTTACCGAATCTCTTGAAGAATTTACCAATATATACTTAACTGAATATGTGGTTTCAACAAGATGGGGCACCTCCGCATATTAATAGAATAATTACCCAATATTTGGAGGACACTTTTAATGAGAAATGGATTGGAAATAAGGGTTCAACACCATGGCCAGCTCAAAGTCCAGATATGACTCCACTGGATTTCATTTTGTGGTGATATATTAAAGACTCAGTTTATATGCGACGTCCACAAAATGTAGATGATTAAAAAAATAGTATCACAAATGTTTGTGCTTCCATATCGCGAGCGACGCTTATAGCTGTCACGAATCGAGAAGCATTAAAATGGTACAATGTGTGTATTCTACGTGAAGGGAGGCAGTTCAAACACTTACTAAAATAATTCATGTTATCACATTCGTTATTACTATCATGTTGGTAGAGTTAGAGTAGAGTAAAAGTAAAATATTTTTTGGTAATTTGTAACATTTACTTTAGTTTGTATTGTCTGCGATTTCACAGAAAAACACAACTAGATGAAACTGAACAGGCAATGCAATTATAACTGATAGATCATTTTTAATAAACTCGTGTTATTGCAGTTTATTGACTTATTCATAGGCCTCTTAATAATATGCAATGAAGTTGCTGTTTTTCATCAGTATTCGAGGGAAACTATGAGTGTGCTATATGGCCTTATTCAGAATTTGATGCAGACGCCCTAACGGATGACGCCTAGTGATGGATCTCTACGTAAATAGGAGGATCCTTTGACATCAAGATCATCTGCTTTCACGAAATATGGATATCATCTTTCATTTCCCAGATATTTTCCCGCGGAGTTTTATATTGTATATATATCTTTATATATACAGAGTAGCCACTTTATTAATGGGATTGTATTGGTAACTTTTAAACCATAAGGGTTAGAAGGTCGGTCAAATGGAGAAAAAAATGCATTCATAGAAGCATTGTCAAGCAGTTCGAACAAATCGAGATTATCAGGGCCGGTTATTGAGATATCATAAGAAAAGTAAATTCTGTCATTTTGATTTTTCTTTTTTTCCCACTTTATTTCGAATATTATCAAAAAATGTCACAGGAGTTTTTTATTCGACAGTAAATTATCCTCAATTTGACATAATCAGATTTTGTATCCAACGTTTCGTACGCTCTGGGCCACCCTCAACCTCATTTTTTTCAATACGGACCTGCATATTTTATGACACTTTTCGAAATAACTTTTAACGCTGAATTCAACGATTTATCATACAATGTCATACACAGTTGATTTCAGGTGATTTTGACCCCTATCCAAATTTCTTTGGGTCGGATCTGTATTACATTTAGGTACCTTTAGTTTAATTAACAACATGCAATACATTTCGATAAGAAAATCAACTTACTCATCTTCAACTGAATGGAACGTAACAGAATCAAAGCAAGAAACAAGTAATAATTATTTACAAATATCAAGAGGTGAAAAACCTAATTCATAATAATTAAACGAAACTATCATTTAATGAAAGAAAAATCAAATGATTATTCGAAAGTAAATGATGAACATTAATAAAGTAAGTGTTCGAAATGTCCACCATTTTGTAAAATGCACTTTGCGGTTCTGGAACCCATACTTCTCATACATTTGCTTATTTCGTCTCCTTGAATACCTTCCAATACATTCTCAATCTTCTCGCGAAGAATCTCTATTGTCGGGTTCGTAGTATCATGAATTTTATTTTTGAGATATCCCCACAAATAAAAATCCAGCGGATTCAAATCCGGAGATCTGGCAGGCCATGCTACTGGACCTCTTGTTTCAATCCATGAATCGGGAAAAGTTCGATTTAGATAGTCTGTGACTATCCTTGAGTTGTGTGGACAACATCCGTCTTGTTGGAACCATGGACTATTACGCCGATACCGTATAGGAAGATCATCCAACATTTCTTCTATAATTTCTACATATTTTGCTCCGGTTAGGTTTCCGTCAATAAAATAGGGTCCCAGTAATTTATTATTTAACAAACCGCACCATATGTTCAAAGAAAAACGATATTAATGTCTAACTTCATGAATTAAGTGAGGATTTTCTGTGGTATAAAAATGTTTGTTCCTTCGATTGAACATGCCAGAATTTGTGAATGTCGTTTCGTCTCCCCAAATGATATTGTGCGCAAAATTGTTGTTATTCCGCACCTTCCGTTGAAACCAATTACAGAATTGCAACCTCCTCTCAGGATCATTGCGATATAGTTTTTGCACGGCTTGGTATTTATAGTCATGGTATCCGTGTCTCTTGAGTATTTTATCAACAGCACTTTTTGATAAATTGCATTCACTGGCCATAGTTCTCGATCCTATTCCTGGATTCATTCGAATTTGGGCCAGAACATTGATAGGCTCGTTTCGTCGTACATGAGGACCTCTAGGTTTGATGAATGAATTATGTGCAAGTAACGTTGTAGATAAACGTCGAAACATTTTAATATTTGGTGTTGTTCTTTCAGGATATAATTCACCCTACCTTTGTTGTGCTTTGAACGAATTTATATCTAGTTTTATGTACACTTCGTACATATCTCTCTTCTCTTCATTTGTGTATCTTACCATATCGAATAAGTTAAATTGAAATTACTCAGAAAAGTATTTAATGACAAGTTCTTGTGACACAATAATAAACGAAGTGACAAATAATATGACATTTCTTGTTATGTTCTTTTTTATCCACGGCCTACTACTTGAAAATAATACATTCAATAAACCTAGAGTTGTGTGTATGTAAGAAAAAACAAGTCTAGCAACGATATCAATGTTCTGACCCAAATTCAATTGAAGCCAGGAAAAAAATCGAGAACTGTGGCCAGTGCATGCAATTTATCAAAAACTGCTGTTAATAAAATAGTCAAGGGACGCGAATACAATGATTTTAAATTTGAATGCCAAGCCTTGCAAAAATTATATCGTAATGATCTCAAAATGAAGTTCGATTCTGTAATTTGTTTCAACGGAACAAATGACAAATCCAACAATAATGATTCCTCGCGAGAAGATTGAGAATGTATTGGAAGGTATTCAAGGATACCAAATAAGCAAATGTATAAGAAGTATGGGTTCCAGAACCGCAAAGTGCATTTTACAAAATGGTGGACATTCCGAACACTTACTTCATTAATGTTCATCATTTACTTTCGAATAATCATTTGATTTTTCTTTCATTAAATGATAGTTTCGTTTAATTATTATGAATTAGGTTTTTCACCTCTTGAAATGTGTAAATAATTATTACTTGTTTCTTGCTTTGATTCTGTTACGTTCCATTCAGTTGAAGATGAGTAAGTTGATTTTCTTATCGAAATGTATTGCATGTTGTTAATTAAACTGAAGGTACCTAAATGTAATACAGATCCGACCCAAAGAAATTTGGATAAGGGTCAAAATCACCTGAAAATCAACTTTGAATGACATTGTATGATATATCGTTGAATTAAGCGTTAAAAGTCATTCCGAAAAGTGTCATAAAATATGCAGGTCCGTATTGAAAAAAATGAGGTTGAGGGTGGCCCAGAGCGTACGAAACGTTGGATACAAAATCTGATTATGTCAAAATGAGGATAATTCACTGTCGAATAAAAAACTTCTGTGACATTTTTTGATAATATTTGAAATAAAGTGGGAAAAAAAGAAAAATCAAAATGACAGAATTTACTTTCCTTATGATATCTCAATAACCGGCCCTGATAATCTCGATTTGTTTGAACTGCTTGACAATGCTTCTATGAATGCAACTTTTTCTCCATTTGACCGACCTTCTAACTCTTATGGTTTAAAAGTTACCAATACAATCCCATTAAAAAAGTGGCCACTCTGTATAATTCTACTATACGTGTGTTGTCACTGTACTCCTCCTAAACGACTGGACCAATTTGAATGAATTTTTGTGTATGCGTTTGGGTGGCGCCCTGAATAGGGGTTGATCGTAGAAGGGTGAATTAAGAGTAATATGATTTTTTTAATTCTAAGTCATGACAAAATAAAAATAAAAATCTTGCCAAAAAAATAGGGGTTGATCGTAGAAGAGTAAAAATTTAGATTTGTATGTATTTTTGAATGCTGTATCATAAAAAAATAAAAACAAAAAATTTTGTCTAAAAAATAAAAAAAAAATTGAGGGGTGGACCACCCTTAACATTTAGGGGGATGATTTGTAAATCTTAACCATCCAGGGTGCCACTCAAACGCATACAGAAAAATTCATTCGAATCGGTCCAGCCGTTTAGGAGTAGTACAGTGACAACACACGTACAGTAGAATTATATATATAAAGATATATATATATATTTATGTATATTTCTGTATATATGCATATATATATATATATATATATGTGGTGAATTAGTGACTGGCATATTGTATACAAGCTGATTCTATTTGGGGTTGTAGTCAGGCTGATTAGGAAAACTCTTTGGGCCGTCAAGCTTTCGGCAATCTTCATTGCCTTCCTCAGGACGTCTACAATGGTATGGATTACATTATGAAAATATATATTGTTTGTCTAATGACTAACGTGAGATTGATGTGAAATTAGCACATTAAATTAACAGAAATTCATGAAAGATGAAATAAATTTTGACAATGATAACTTCTTTTGTAATCAATTCAAAAGCAAGGCGAAAATTTTGATCACAGGGCGATATATCTTTTCTTCTATTCATTTCTAGCAAGTAATTATAGATTTGCGTGAGATTGTTTAAATCAGTTCTTTTATTCATTGATTCCTTATCATTTTTTATTTGAACCATCTCTAGAAATATTATTTTATTTTCATTGGTCTCGTTATCTAGAATTTCTGTATTATCATAGTCCATCCGATGATCTCTTTTATTCACATGTTCAGAAAGAGCACATGAATTATCATTACGTTTGCAGTCGCTCTTATGGGATATGATACGACTGTTAAGGTTTCTTGACGTTTGACCGACATACGTTTCAGAACAGTCTCTACACGTTATTCTATAAACAACATTAGATTTTCGTTTATTTTGAATCGAACTTTTCACTTTTGTGTGTAATTTTGATAGGGTTTTAACATTTTTATTTGCAAATTTTGATATTTTCATTTTTTAATACATTTATTAGTTTTGGAGTGTGTTCGTCGATATGGGGAAGAAATCTGAATATAGATGTTCCCATTCCTTCTGTTCTGGAATTTTGTTCGAATATTGAAAGGATTAAGGAGTTTCTTTGGTTAAAAAGTAATTTATTGATGAGATTTTTTGGATAGGAATTTTCTAGTAATATTTTCTGTAACTCGATTAGACGTTTTTGTTGTAAATTGATATGAGTGATTCTCAATTAACACTAATTGAAAAATGTATCTCCAAAAAATGGAATCAAATCGAAAATTATTGCTTACTTGATGAGTCCCATTTTATTAACATATTAGAATTCATTTTTGATTCAACGTATTTTGTGTTCGAGGATAAATTCTTTAGACAAATTTTTTGAACTCCTATGGGATCAAGTATTTCCCCTATTTTGGCTAACTATGTTATGAATGATTTACTCGATAATTGTGTTCCTCAAGTGAACTTTAACATTCCTTTTAGCAAACGTTCCATTAATGATTTTTTTTTTTTTTAATGGCTTTGACATTTCGTCATTCAGCCAGTCACAAGTTGAGTATTTTTATGTATCATTTCATAGTGTTCTGGGTAGGCCTTGTTACTAACTCCATACGCCACCTAGGAGCAGCACTGTTAATTTGAACGCAACAGCGAATCGTCGAGGACCATCCTCGGCCCGGCTACGAAATTTAACATTTAATTCTCTCAAATTAAATAGAAAAATTCCTGCCCTGGCCGAGAATCGAACTCACGACCTTTCGATCATGAGTCGGACGCTAACCCACCGCGCCAATCCCTCCCATTAATGATTTGATTGTATCTGTACCATATGATAGTATTGAAGAGATTATATCTATCATCAATTCTTATGACAGCAATATCCAATTCACTTCAGAAAAAGAAATACAGAACAGTATATCATTCTTAGATATGAGTTTAATCAGAACCGAACAAAATACCATTATTACAAAATGGTACAGAAAACCAATATACTTATCAAGTACTATTCATACCATCCACAAAAAATGAAAATCAATTTGATAATAGCTATGAAAAATAGAATCGAAAGAATCACTCATATCAATTTACAACAAAACTGTCTAATCGAATTTCAGAAAATATTACTAGAAAATTCCTATCCAAAAAATCTCATCAATAAATTACTTTTTAACCAAAGAAACTCTTTAAGCCCTTCAATATCCGAACAGAATTCCAGAACAGAAGAAATGGGAACATCTATATTTAGATCTCTTTCCCATATCCACGAACTCACTCCAAAACTAATAAATATATTGAAAAATGAAAATATCAAAATCGCAAAGAAAAATGTTGAAACCATATCAAAATTACACACAAAAGTGGAAAGTTCGATTCAAAATAAACAGAAATCTAATGTTGTTTATACAATACCGTATAGAGACTGTTCTAAAACGTATGTCGGTCAAACGTCAAAAAACCTTAACAGTCGAATCATATCCCATAAGAGCGACTGCAAACGTAATGTTAATTCATGTGCTCTTTCTGAACATGTGAATAAAAGAGATCATCTGATGGACTATGATAATACAGACATTCTAGATAACGAGACCAATGAAAACAAAAGAATATTTCTAGAGATGGTTCACATATGATAAGGAATCAATGAATAAAAGAACTGATTTAAACAATATCACGCAAATCTATACTTACTTGCTGGAAATGAATAGAAGAAAAGATATATCGCCCTGTGATCAAAATTTTCCGCCTAAATTTTGAATGAGGCAATCCAAACCACGTGGCTTTTCTTTTGTCAAGATGGCGTCTGGTTGGCAAACAAAGGTTATAGATTCCTATGGTTACATTGTTTCGTGAGTTGTTGAGGTATTTTTGTCGTGTTAGTTGAGAATGTTGACCATTTTCGAGTTGTTTGAAGGAGTCTTACGTGTTAAGAGGAATGTTTATTGAGTATTTACGTTGCTTCAATATGGAAAGTTCATATTTGAAGAAGTTATTGAAGGAAAATCCAGACGTTGGTCAGAGGTAAATGAGAAAATGATAATTTGTACATTTTTCTCAGCTATAGTAAACTTGTATGCTTAAAATACCTAATGTGTTTGTAGATATCTAATGAAGCTGAAATTAATCAAGGATTTGGACCCTTTTACATTTGCATCCGCTGATCTAGATCTACAGTGTTGGTGGCATTCCACCAGTCACATACCCTGATATATTTTCGTATATTGTGTTAACTCACAGCTTTTACACACATGAGCAGATGAAAGCCTACAAAACCCTTGAACAAAGATCATAAATGATTTTCATGTCATGGTTGGGAAGGTTAATTTTTGTTTTTATACTTCTTTGTAATCAAATTCATTGTTCATCCTTAAAGTTATAATGATCTGTTTTGATGCATCTTTTATAGATCATATTCATTGGAGTCTTATACAGTCTGTTTTTCAGGTGAAACATTCAATGAAAGCCAGTGCTAAGCCACTTGAGGTTTGGTGTATCATCACTGAGGATGGTTCAGTTTCAAGCGGCCAATGTACATGTCTGGCAGGGAATAGTGAAGTGTGTAGCCACATCGGTGCTTTGCTTTTTGCTGCTGAATATGCAAACAGAAATAAAGGTACAGTTTCATGTACTGATGTAGCTGCTTTGTGGTCCATGCCATCGCTCTCTACAATTGTACCCATTGTGCCAATAGCAGAAATGGACTTTGGTACTGTGGCTGATCCAATCCAACACAATATTGATATACCCACAATGTCCAAAGATGGTATTGTAAATTTATTGAAAAGAATTGAAAGTTTGAATCGTACTGCTAGTATTATGAGGATAGTGGAACCATTTGCAAGCAAACTACAGGCAGCTTCAACTGTCACTTTACCAGTGATATTCAATATCTTTGAAGAAAGATATATTTCTAAGGATTATGTAGAACTGATGGAAATATCAAAAACAAGTCTTTGACTACAGATCAAGTGTCATTAATTGAAGAGAATACTCAAGGACAACATGCTTCAAATAATTGGTACCTACAAAGAGCAGGACGAATAACGGCTTCAAAACTTAAATCTGTTTGCAGGAAAAATGAAGAATCACCTTCTCTCTCTCTCTTATCGAAGGCATATGCTATCCAGCTAAAGCTCTTTTCCGAACAAAAGCCACAGATTGGGGATTAGAGCATGAATCTGTTGCCGTTGAAGTATATAAGAAAACGATGGAAGAAAATCATGAAGACTTTATTATTAATGAAGTGGGTCTAGTAATACGTTCAAGGTGGCCACAATTAGGAGCATCTCCAGATAGAATAGTGTTTTGTGAATGTTGTTTGGGGGGAGTGTTGGAAGTGAAATGTCCTTACCTTTTATATACAAATGGTATCAAGGACATCAAGGAATATACTAAATTCAAGAATTCTTGTGTTATTTAAAGAAATGGTAAGATCACATTGAATCGTGATCATTCATATTACTACCAAGTACAAATGCAAATGTTTGTTTGTAATTTGCAATATTGTGATTTTGTTATTTGGTCTCCATTCATTTTCTTCAAAGTACGGGTATTCCCAGATTTTGATTTTTGGGAACAAAATTCCCGAATTTCTTTAAAGTTTCATGCTGAATTTATAATGCCTGAACTTCTCGGTAGATATTTCACCAGAAGTGAAGGCTCTGCAAAAATAAACTATTGGTGCAAATGTAAGAGTGTTGATGATGGAACCCCAATGATTAGCTGTGATAACGATGAGTGCCAAATTAAATAGTTCCATTTTAAATGTGTAGGCCTTTTGGATACTCCAAAGTTATAATGGTTAGGTGAATTTTGTAAATAATTAGGTCATTTTTTTTTAGTTTAATGAAGAAGCTTTGTGATATCGTTGATGAGTTTTATTCAGTCAGAACCTCTGAATATCAGAACTTTCCGTTTTTATAGAAAAATATGTAGATCGAATTTATGAAGTATATCATTATACCTACTGTGAAATAATACAATATTTTTGTCCTTAATTCATTTATTGTTGAATAAATCATAGAATTTTGTTGTAAATGTAATATATTGTATTAGTATAATTATTCAATCTGAATCACAGAAAGATGCAAATCTGTAAATGATATAATCTATAAAATACAAAAACATAATAAAACTGAAAATTATTGAGGAACTATTGGAGAAAGAATGTTAATTAATGCACTGCAAACTGTGACTATTTTATCAAGAATACACATTTCATCATTTCCTACTTTTAGCATGCTTATTGGTAATGGTCCTTTAAAAATTCGAAATTTGTTTTTGATGACTCCAATAATTCTTTCAACATGAATTCTCACATTTGCAATATGTCTTGTTGCTTCAATTTCCAGAGGATGTAACTGGCTTCTGCCCTTTGTAAATGCAGGAATAACTAATTTTGCCCCAAATATACCTAATGTTTCTTCAATTACAAATCCTCTGTCAGCTAAAACCACATCACCAGGTTTGATATAATCACAAAAATTCCCTAATTCTACCATTTGTTTGTCAGAAGCTCGACCACCCCAACCCTTACTTATATAACCGATTGTTCCCTGTGGGGTGATGCCAATTTAAAACTTGATGGTATTGTGATGTTTATAATTTGACCAGCATTGCTGTTAAATTTTTTTTTAGTAAAAACTTCAAAACAGTCAATAATAATTGTGGTTTCATCTTGAAATGCTTCTTTAAAACATGAAGGAATATTGAATTGTGATTCTGGACTGTCTGGCCAAATTATTAGAACTTTAAGGCGTGTGTACATAATATGAATCATATTTTGAAAATATGATGATGCTGTGGTGGCAGACACTTTAAAGCAAAAAGCCAGGTTTTTGAAATGTAAATTTAATTTTAATTTTACTAAAGTTAGTAATAGTTGGTTGAATGGAGTGAGTATTGTTGTGGATGTTGAAGTCGCATGTGGTTCTATCTCAGGGAAAATAGCTATTTTAATGAATGCACAGTCGAACCCAGTATAATATTTCCACTTATAAATATCATCAATATTGTCCATTAGTCCCAGAGGAGTGTTTTCAACTTTCTTCTCCAAATCAGCTAATTTTTTCGAAACAAACTCAAGCTGCCCCAGTTTTGTGGCCAACATGGACATTGTGGGGTCTGTTTGTGTAGCACAGCCTTCTTCTATGCCTTGACATGCTTGTTCTTCATCTCCTCGTACACATTCATCATTACACTATACAATAAATGAGAGATGTAACCTCTTTTATAATTCAATGATATGTAAATTACATGACAGGAATATAACTAGATAACATCAAAATCAACAACAAACTTTAGACTTCATGATTGGAGTGAAGTATGTAAGTACCTAGGTAGGTACTCAGATTTTAAAAACTACCATGGAAGCCAGGTCTTTTGGTTTCCATGCTTCGTTGCTTAAGTTAGTTCTTTTGTCTGCTCTCAATTTTCGATCCACATCAGACTTTCGTTTTGAATGGACTTGAGATTGATGACCCATGTGCTGCGATGGGACCCAATCTGGATGATTTTCATCACTCAAGGCACTAGGTTTCCACACAAGTTGAATGAATTATAATGTTTGTATTGAATACAGGATGTTTTCAAATAGTAAAGAAACATTGATGAGTGTAGCACTCGATTTCTTTCACAGAATATACATATAATATTAAATGCTCATTTTATAGATACATAAATTTTTCTTAGGTACCTGTTATAAAATGTCTGCTACATATCCTTCGGTTTCTTATAATTGATTCTGTTAGATCATTCCTCTTTATAGCTGCTAACCACATTTCCCGTCTTTTTCTTAATAAATCATTAATATGTGGGTAATGCACAGAGTTTTTCACAGTAGGTATGCGAAAAAAACTAAGGAAATGGTCCCGATCTGCACGGCTTCCACAATTAACCACAATACACGTTACAGGCATGTTTCTGTCGAAGATCAACTTAGTTTTCACTATTTACTACAAATCCGACAAGAAATAAACGAAATTATACCCAAATAGTTCATAAAAGCTTCCAAATTCCACAAGTAAACAAACGTGTATTGTTTGCCATCCAAGCGCCATATTGAATTTATTTGATAGGTTGTTGGAACGCCTTATATGATTACAAAAGAAGTTGTCATTGTCAAAATGTATTTCATCTTTCATGAATTTCTGTTCATGTAATGTGCTAATTTTACATCAGTCTCACGTTAGTAAGTAGACAAACAATATATATTTTCATAATGTAATCCATACCATGGTAGTCGTCCTGAGGAAGGCAATAAAGATTGCCGAAAGCTTGACGGATACCAAAGAGTTTTCCTAATCAGCCCTAAACCTGACTGCAACCCCGATATATATTGCGAAAGCTTTTGACAGCATTCTCGAATTTCAGTGGATAGTAATAGTCGGGAATATGTTGTCAGTCAGCTTCAAAATTCCAAAGTAATTATGAGTGTATGTCGGATGTTATATCTTCTTTGATACAAAATGTTATACCTACCTTCTTTGATACAAAATGTTAATAATAAATATGTGTGCCTGATAACATGGCGCATAAAAAAGGAATCAGTGAAACAAATTGGGTTGATGATTATATTTTCACAGCGAACAAATTTCAGAGATATTCCATATATTCTTTTAAAATCCGCTAAGGAATCAACCTATATTTTCTTGTGATGTTTTTATTGACTGAAAACTGATATGGTGCAAAAACTGATCACGCGTTGTTGGAGATGTCTCCAAGTAACATAAAAAGAATAATTCATTATCTTGATTGATTCAAACTGTTCATTATTATGAAAAAAAATTGGTCAACGCCATCAAGCTGAATTTCAACAGACGAAAGACCGAAAATAAAGATTAGAAATGGTTTATTCACTGTTTTAATTATTTATTTGTTGTTTCAATAAACATTTCATTCATATCGTATACGTCTAGATGTCCTTGGACATGAAGGTTGTTATTATTTCAATTATATGTCACGCCTTGTTCTCAATGATCAAATGTAGTACCTCTGTATGCCGAGATTTCACACGCAAATTCTTGAAGTTGTTACTGAACCCTAACCTAATTGTCTCGCACCTCACCTCATTCCTTTGTTTGCGTGAACGTTATACTCTTGTTAGAGCAAGTTAATTTGTGAAATGAAACAGAAAAGATACAGGTTCAGTTCCTCTTCGTCATCGTCATCCTCGGAGGATTTCGATATTCTGAAAAGGGAAAACTATCATTTGAGGAAACAACTTAAAAGGTTGAAAAGACGCCGAGTCGGATGGCTCTGTCAGTAGTGACAGCAGAATGAATTCACTCGATAGGGAATTTGGTGAGAAACTAAGCGAGATGCTTAGATATCGGGCGAGATGCCTGATTTTTAGGTGAGATACCTAATTATATTCGGGCGAGATGCCTGATCGGCTCTTGTTGGGGCGAGATGCCTTCAACTTATTAGTGGATGAGGTGTACACAAGAGAGGTTAGTTTTCCAGTTCTTCTCATTTTCAGGGGAGAAACCTACAGTCGAGGGAGACGACCCTCTAAAAATAGAGTTTGTTGACGTGTCCCTTAATGAAAACATTATAAATGCTCTTGGTGGCCATTTGTAAGAGAATTAATTAAAGCAGGGTGAAGAAATTCATTATGATTTGGCAAAAAGATGGGATGCCATCTTGATTGAAGGTCTGGATGATCCTTCTAAGGAAGCTATTTTTTTTAAAGTATCCTACTCCAAGTGATTGCACCAGTATTAGCCCCCCCCCCCTAAGTTAAATCCAGAAATCAAGGTAGTAGCGAAGGACATAGCAGTGACCAGAGATACTTCCCTTGAATTGGTACAATCCCAAACAAGGGCTGCCTTGACAGCAATTGGGAAATGCTTAACAAAGTTAATAAAATGAGAAGACGAAACTGTGGAGGGGAGAAATAACTTAGACTTGATTGAAGCCTTGAGTGATAACGCTCGCTTGATTGCGGATTTGCACTATAAGCAATCTACTGCAAGACAAAATCTTGTCAGCATGAATTTAGATCAAAGTCTAAAGGATATGATTGAAGACACATCATTAGTTGGTTTTCTGTTCGGTGATAATTCAACAGAACGCCTTAAAACAAACAAGGCTTACGAAAGAGCTGGTGTTGAACTCCGTAAGACAGCAAGAACAAGTTTATAACAGAAATTTAAACTCCAAGAAGCCACTCAGGCAAAACTTTCATCTGGGTGGCAGAAACCAGGGACAATCGGGGCACAGACCCACAAACTATCATCAAAGTCATTTTTTTTTTTTTTTTTTTCACCTCCGAATCAAAGGTGGTTTGTAGTTGAACATCACTGGAAAAATATCACATGTATCAGAAATAGATGCAATATAAAGGTGTTAGCCATATGAGGGTCAATTCCATTCAAAATGGGAAAAAGAGGTTAATTCTCAGTTTGAAGAATCCTAATCAATATATATTTAGAAGTGAAACACTTTAAGACGGAAAATAATGATACTGCTGCTAAACTCATAACACAAGATTGGTTTTTAACATCAATAGACCTAAAGGAAGCCTGCTTTCAGGTGAACATCAAAGAATGGGATAGGAAATTCTTAAGGTTCAGTTTCAACAGCTCTATGAATTCACATGCTTACCCTTTGGACTTTGTAGTACACCATGTGTTTTTACAAAATTATTGAAACCCGTTATTTACTATTTACGTTTCCGAGGTTTAATATCAATTGTTTACCTAGATGATTTTCTTTTGATATCAAGCTCATATAAGGAATGTGAATATAATATAATGGTTATTCGTAACCTGCTGAAGGAGTTAGGTTTTATCATTAATCTTGAGAAGAGTCAATCGTCACCTCTCAAATGTTGTAGATTTTTAGGGTTTTTATTCGATTCTGAGCCTATGTGCTTAAAACTTCCTAAGTAAAAACAAAACGAAATATCTACCCTTATTGATCACTTTCCTTAGGGGGAAGACCGGTACAATTTTCTCAGCTTGTAGGAAAGCTAGTTGCAGCATGTCCAGATATACCATATAGTTGGCTTCACACAAAGAGGTTTGAGAGAGCAGAGTTCATTGCTCTCAGCATGAATAATAATAGCTATGATGCTCCTATGTTAATATCCGAATCAATCCATGAAGATCTTTCTTGGTGGAAGGAACACATATTTAAATGAGAAAATCCTCTACATAAAAATAAGTTTGACATTGAAATATTTTCAGATGCTAGTCCCACTGGAGGAAGGGGATTTTCGAATGACCAGTGGCAGCTGGACAAAAGAAGAGCATTATTTTTATATTAATTACCTTGAACTACTTGCCGCTTTTCTGAATTTGAAATGTTTTGCAAAGTCTGAGGAGAAAATTGATATATTCGTCAGAATCGATAATGCCAAAGCCATATCTTACATTGATCGAATGGGTGGAATTCTATATCCCAAATTGAATAACCTTACAAGGAGGATATGGTAGTAGTGTGAATCACGAAATATAATAATATTTGCAGCTTATATTTCTTCTAAAATAATTCTGAAGCGGATTTAGAGTAGAGGAAATTACCTTCCGAAACAGAATATGAACTTTCAAATTCTGCTTTTGTTCAAATAGTGAAAAAAATTGGGGAACCTCCAATTAATTTGTTCGCTTCGAGAGTTAATGCAAAATGTGAAGAATTTATATCATGGAAAAAGGATCCCGACTCCATAACTGCTAGTGCATTCACAGTGGCATGGAAAAATTATAATTTTTACGGATTTTCACCATTCACGTTGATTTCCAGAGTTTTACAAAAGATCATTGCTAATGAAGCAAAGGGAATTGTAGTTGTACCTTACTGGCTTACCCACCCTCGGTTCCCTTTGTTTCAGAAATTATTAGTTTTGGCACCTTCAATTAAAGGCACAAACCTGTTTGAATGAGGAACCACTGACGACAGAGTGATACAATAGACCCCAGCTGGTCGCAGGGTCAAGGGAAGCTAAGTGCCAACCCTATCTCTGGCTCGTCAGTTTTAAACCAACCAGTATCGCCACCTTCAACCCTTTATCCAAGTAAACGTTTACTATTGTCCACAAATAGGTTACCACACTCATTACGGAGGAATAACTCACGTCTGGTAGGCATCTTGTCAGGAAAGCTTTTGAATTAAGAGGAGTTCCATTGGAAAGTATTGACATATTACTTTCTTCTATTTTATGAGTGTATGTCGGATGTTATACCTTCTCCGATACAAAATGTTATACCTACCTTCTTTGATACAAAATGTTAATAATAAGTATGTGTGTTGTAGTGATTCCATTGGAATCATAATAATTTATAATAATTGGCCTAATAAAGGAATTAGTGGCATAAAAAAGGAATTAGTGGAACAAATTGGGTTGATGATTATATTTTCACGACGACAAATTTCAGAGATATTCCATATATTCTTTTAAAATCTGCTAAGGAATCAACCTTTATTTTCTTGTGATGTTTTTATTGACTGAAAACTAATATTGTGCAAAAACTGATCACACGTTGTTGAAGATGTCTCCAAGTAACATAAAAAGTATAATATATTATCTTTATTGATTCAAACTGTTCATTATTATGAAAAAAAATTGGTCAACGCCATCAAGCTGAATTTCAACAAACGAACGACCGAAAATGAAGATTAGAAATGGTTGATTCACTGTTGTAGCTATTTATTTTTTGTTTCAATAAATATTTCGTTCATATCGTATACGTCTAGATGTCCTTGGACATGAAGGTTGTTATTATTTCAATAATCCTCTCAATATGCTAACTAAAAGTTTTAGTAAGATTAATAAATACTTTTACCCGCACCGTTCTTTCCTTACATTCTTCAATATCGAATTCGTAAAGACTATATAGTAGAGTCACCTATCGTTAAATCGGTCAGTTGTCTGCAAGGATTGAATCAGAGGTGAAAGTGTCTTGAGATCCGAAGTGAAACACCAGCGGAGCAAGCGCTGTAGAGAAAAATACATTTATAAGTAAAACGAAAGTTTACTATCACTTCTTGACTAGATTTCGAGTTTTTAGCATGGGCGACAAGAGGTTATGGTTGTGCTGTTTTTTGCTTCTGGGCATGGGTGAGTATTTTTTCAATATCATGTGCTTTATTGTACGATCAAAATATTGAAATTTGTTCACATAATATGGGTCAAATTGCATATCTTTTCAATCCGTATAGTCCGTCCGTATGGTGAAGTTTGCAATACATATACGCCTTCACAGACGGAAAAGGTAAAACTATTTTAGTGCTAAATCATTGAATTCTTTATTATTCTCAGACTCCTTACGAAATTTCAAGTCAAATTATCATTTTCATCATCAATTGTGGCCTTTGAACGATGCATGCTGCAGGGAAAGTTTTGCAGTTTCTCGAATGATTCCAAGGTTTGATAGCCTGTTTTTTGTCGATTAATCCTTTCACGGGGGCCATAGATATGATAATAAAATGAAAATGACGCCAGTTCGAGAGACATGTCTGAAATAGGTTAATTTAATTATGCTTGCAATTTTATATTCTGGGATTACTGGTCGAAAATCCACTATGAAAGAGTTTTTAACGAAAACATTTGTATCAGTGCTACTTTTGATACTCCAAATAAGGAGATTGAGGTCGGAATTGTCCCGGAATATTTTAGTTTTGGAGTGACAGCATTCACCTAAAGAAATTTTCGATGGCTTAGTTATATTATTATCGTAAAATTATTAGAAAATCAATTAAGAGAATGTTAGCAAAATTGAATTTTGAAGAATATAGATGATTCATTTATATTTTCAATCTCATTCCATATTGTGCTTTTGGAATGTTCATGGAATAATGAATTTTTAAATTATTCAAAATGTCCTCTTCTGACGTAGTTGGCGAAGGATTTGACTTGATCTCGACTCGATTATGGAGGAATTAAATCTTGTTAGTCTATCTATTACCACTCGTTACCGTGAATTGAGTTTTAAGGATTGCAATAACACTAGTTCTGGATATTGTGCTGCGCGGGATGAAAGTGAACCTACCGGAACATCGAATAACACTTTTTTTTTTCTCGACGCGTAAAGAACATCTGCAGTAAAATTATATTCATATACTTTTACTTCGGTGGAATAGAAGTTACATACGCAACGACGGAAATGACGATTGAATTCGACGGTATGGAAAACATTAATTTTAATTTCAGTCAGAAATTGTCATGCATTTATGACAATTCAGGAAAAATAGTGATGTTTCATTTGCAGTGGAGTGGATAATGCATTTGTTTTATATCCAAGGAAGGATAACTACAAGAGCTATTTCAAATATATTGTTTTGTGTAACTACTTGTAGAACTAGTAGTAGAATATTCATGAATCAAGTTGAATGCAAATTTAGCGACACTGGCACTGAAATAAAAGTAGAATTATCTATTAGAAACAACTGAATAGGTACTGCCCACTATCATTCAAATTGGCAACTTTCTCTTTTTGGAATATTTTTTTTTCGGTTATATTTTACGAAATTCATATTGCGAATCTCAGAAATCAGCTGTTTTTCATTGACCATTTTCATTCATGGTGGAAGATCATCGTTAGTATATAGTCCATTTTTATTAAGTGAAGGAATACAATATGATTCAAATTTTATTTGTTCCTCTGTATTTTCACTGAGTGAATTAAGTTTCGTTTTGATAATCAAGATAATATTTCGGAAATGTGCAGTAAAAAAAAATTACTCACAGGTTAAAATATGAACAGAATGTTCATAAAATCAGATGTGAATCATCTGCGACTGAAAGATAAACTTCATTTTTATCGTAGATTTTTCAATTCACAGAAAAATTTTCTATTCAATATTCAATTGAGAATGTTTCCCTTTTCAAAATTCACAATGTTTTCGCAACATCATAATTCATTTGTTGCTAGTATGACAGTTTGGGATGAGTGTGACCTTTCGTTTCGTCGGATATATGTGCGGTTTTACTGAGAAATCGCTGTTGAGATATCTGAAGGCTTGTCAAGGTTATTACTAGGTGAGGCTTTGCTACAATATATACAAAGAGCTGTACACAACTCGCATTGAAAGCTTGCAACATTATTATATTTTCATTTAAATGCGAATTTCAATTAATCGAATCATTGAATAATGTGTATAGTATACAGTGTGCTACAAGTTTTTTTCAATTTTTCTATGCGTCTTTGAAAAAATAATCTTCGACAATCTAAAATGACGACAATCAAGTGTAGAATGGCGGAGAAATTAGTTCTTTCACAGTGTCTTTCCAGCAATATCTCCAAGTGTTTTCCATTATTTAACCAAACTGTTAAAAAAAGATCATTGTAGGAAAATATTCTTGAATGTACGGGGTTAGAAAAATAAAATTAAAAAATATATTTTAAATCGATGTAGGTACCTTTATATTTTATATATTCGGTTCAACTTTCATAACCTATCCTTCTTAACTAAAATATTAACCTACTGTTATGATTTAGTTCGAGTGGTTGGCTTTTGTTTTATATTTAAGAAGGATTGGGGATACTCCGTTCAAGATACAGAATATTTCACCATACCGGGTGTCAACGAATCTATTAGACAAGTCATAACTTCTAGAATATTAGATGTATCAAAATGAGATTTGGTATAGGTAAGGTAAAGAGGGGAGTTTTCGCATATTTTAAACTTTTCGGTCACTTCCGGTTTCACCGGAAATGGCTCCGGTTTTGAATTTTTAAATGGAACACCCTGTATCTTTGGATTTATGAGACAATTCTGGATCAGAATGTGACATTTTTAAAAGTTTTTACGCCTACTTCATTTTTTTAGAGTCACTTTTAATATTGCATCTAGGTGGCCATGATCGGACGTAAACTAATCTGAGGACCTCAGGTGATTTCAGAAAATTAGAATCGTAAAGTTTTAGTGACTAGTATGATAGATAGACAAGTTGGCAAAATTACATTTTCGGGTCTAACTATTATTTTTCAAATGGTGACCATGTTTTTGGCAAGCACTTTCCGAAAAAAGGATTTTTTTACGAATCTAACGATACTAATTTATTTGGATTAAAAATAAGAACATAAATTTAATATTACTAAGGAAAATACTGGATAGTAATTTATTTACTTTTGTCAAGTGTGCCATGCATAGCCATGATACATAATATTTTGCAGTTATTTTTATCAAGTCTTCTTTGGTAATAAAACACTAAGGTAATGACAGTGGCATAAGCTTTATGAGCAGACAATAAAAGTTTCTTAATTTTCGTTAAATTTCAGGTAATTTTTTTTTCAAAATAATGTACACTCAAAGTGAAGAAGTTAACATCCAGCCCATCAGTATTTTCCGTATGTTGAGAATCGTCGTAGGCAAGAAAGAAATCGAGAGGCGGAACAGAGGTTATTATAAATGAAGAGAGTGAGATTAACATTCTTGCTATGGTTGAGGTTGATAAAACGGTTTCTTTAAGATAAATTAGTCAAGAAATGCAGATAAGTCACGAATCAGCAGGAAAAATACTGAAAAAGCGCGGATATCGAGCATTTGAATATCAGTTACATCAACATTTGTATGCTGACGATGGCGATAGACGGGTAGTGTTTTGTGATTGGCTGTTTCAAAATCATAGAGTTAACCCAAATTTTATCAACTTTTTTCTATTTTCCTGACGAATCGCGATTTACAAATTATGGTATGTTCAATAAGCAAAATATCTGGTACTGGGCCCAACAAAATCAACATGCAATGAGAGTAGGTAATTTTCAAGAAAGGTTTGGCGTCAATTTCTGGGCTGGTATCGTTGGAAACAGAATAATTGGGCCAATATTGTTTCAAGGTCAGTCAACAGGGGTTAGGTACTTAGGTTCTTCTTCTTCAAAATGAAATTGGGGATTGATTTGTTGACAATATGAACAGGATGTTCATAAAATCAGATGTGGAATCATTTGCGACTGAAAGATAAACTTTAGTCACTATCTTCCATCGTCAAGATAACCACTTGTGGGGTATTCATGTTGAAAAGGGAAACATTCTCAATTGGATATTGATGAAAAGATTTTTCTGTGAATTGAAAAATCCACGATAAAAATGAAGTAATTTTTTATTGTGAATGTCTAACAGAAAACAACTACTTTAGCCAAAGAAGTAGTTGTTTTTTGTTAGACATTCACAAAAAAAAATAACTTCATTTTTATCGTGGATTTTTTAGTTTACAGAAAAATCTTTTTATCAATATCCAATTGAGAATGTTTCCCTTTTCAACATGAAATCGAGGATCATCTTAATAATTTACCTTTAGCATTTTTAGCAGTGAAACTTTTGCAGTTGCTCAAATGCATCCAATGTTTAATAGCCTGTTATTTTCTCGATGATTCCTTCTGCTTAAAATTATTTATCGTGGGGGTCCCATAGATATGATAATGAAATGATAATGAACCAGTTCGAGAGATACGTCTAAAATAGTTTTATTTAATAGGCTTTTTCATTTAGATGACAAATGACTAACTTTGTTTACCTGTCAGACCCAACGTCATTGACGGCGATTTTTTTTTAAGGAAATAAAATATTTCCGAGTTTTCCTATGGATAGTTGACTTGAATTTACATGGAGAAGAAAACTCACCATTAGAAAATATTCGTGTACAGTATTTTATCTAAGAATGAAAGGTTTTTGGCGGTATGAAATAGGTAATAAGTACTTAACCTACAAATAAAGTTACGAACGCCAATGTATGCAGGTGCATTTGTCATGAAGTTGACTGTTGACATAATGTGAAAATACCGCTTATTTTGAACTAAGCCAATCTCAAATTGTTATTTCAAAACTAACCAATGGCTATTCACTTTCCCAATAGCAAATCAGACTTTGGGTCTCAAAACGAGCGCATGCGCCTTAAAAAATCATCTAAATTAAAAGGCCTATTATGCTTGCATTGTTATATTTTGGGATTTTAAGTAAGAAACACTTGCTGATCCAAAATCCATCATGAACAAGTTTTAAACGGATACATTTTCATCAGTGCTATCTAAAAGGTGGATTTAAGTCTACTTAGCAATTTCAATAGGAATAAGAATAGCAATAAGCGTAAGAATAATTATGTAGGTACTGAACTGTATTCTAGTAAATATAACTTATTTGGCTATTTTTAAATCGAAATGTGTTTTGTTTATATTGCGATCATGGAGATTGCATTGCAACTATGTCTCCGCAGTTTTATTGTGATTGGAAAATTGACATGGAACTATGAAACATGTATTCGTTTCTGTCAGTGGACATGACATGCGCATTGTAGACAATATTTTAGTGATAGCCGTAAAATTGTGAAAGATGGAATATTCAAGGTCGCGTTCTTAAAGTTATCGTTATTGCTAAAATTTAAATAGTTGACTAAATGAAACCATTTCATCCAAAAATTTCAATTCTTAACGTTATTGCTGTTGCTATTACTATTGCAAAAAAAAGTTAACTAAATCCACCTTAATTATGATACTCCAAACAAGGATATTGAGGTGATAAGTATCTGTCAGAATTGTCCCGAAATATTTTGGTTTTTGAGTGACAGTAAAACCATTTGAATTTGAATACAAGGAGGATCATGTTTAGGCAGATACATCATTTTGCGCGAAATGAAATTATTTTAAATTAGAGCTCAATTTTCAAAAGATAAGTTGTATTTTCGTTAGGGGCATATGAGATGATCATATCACGCATCATAATAAAATATGGGATTTTCATTCGAAACAAGGAAGTTGACATTTACATCCGGTTTGATGGAAGGACGCCAAGAATGAAAAATTATGCAACGTTCACAGACATATTTGTGAAGTCAATGTCAATAGATTCCATCTCCGAATTGATTGGTAATTTCCAGGTTACCAACAGGTTCTGCCTGTCCGCCAATAAAACTGAGATTAACTTTCACAATTGATTTATGATGAATATTCAATTATTAAAAAGGCCTGAGGATATTGGTCTGGTAGTCGTTAATACATCTATAGATTGGACTGATTCACTGGTTTGATACCAAATTGTTCATCTTTTACAGCTCTTGCCCAGGATGAAAGTGATGAAGATGAAGGTGATTCAACCGCAGAACAGCTTTGTGAAAATAGGCCAGCCGACGAGTATTTTCGTCTCAAGACTGGGGGAGATTGCAGAGAAGTAGTAAGGTAACTAGAACAAATGAATGAATTAGCTATACGAAATAAGATGCCCCTCTCTAATTCAAGAAGTCGCACAAGCAGAAAAACAGAAATTGTCATTTCTGGCTTAATACTTGAGAAATAAAAGCAAATGATTTCCACTAAATCATGGAGAATAGCTGTTAAAATGCATTATCTCAGAAATAACAATTTATTAGTCAAATATGATTCAGAAATTTCAGTAAAATTGACTCATAAACATATTTTATGCTTTGTATTTGGAAATTTGAGTCGTTCATTTATATACAAATAATTTTTCTGGGTTTATTTCTCGAAAAGTTCAAGTGGTGGGCAACTTCTAAGGAATTCACTTTTGTTTGTTAAGGGGTTTCCTAAGAATAACAATATTTATTAAGTATGGCATGAATTGATTAAATCATTAGCTATTCAACTCTGTGAATTATCCGTGATGATTAAAAATTTGTAGGTAATCCGCAAAGGCCTAAAGAATTTTCGTTGATTTTGAAAAATAGATTTTCACTTATATTTATTCGGTATTTTTTCAATAATCATCAAAATATATCAAACATTCGAACTTATGACAAGAATTCAATAGAAAATAAAATTTCCTGGTATATGTTTTCTCAGGGAAAGGAGTCCATTTCGAAAATATGATGTGATTTCACCGGATATAATTTTAATTTGGATCTAATATGACACAATCTCCAATATAAATATTTCACATGTGATTGGCAATTCAATCACCCATAACACAATAAATGCCCATTTATTCAAACATCCATGACAAAGAGCAGATGTCCTCATTTTGAAAAATTACTGCTGACATACGAGCAAATTATTTTATTTTTTTATCTAGATATACTATATCAGGTTGAATTACGGAAAAAGCATAAATAGAAATACGACTTCGTGAAATGGAAATGTTTCAATATTCTGATCCACTAAGCCTTAACATTATTCAAAAGAAAGAAGGGTTCATCTTTCTAGTTTCGATAAATCGATTCATAAAATCACAAACAGTATACAAATATTTAAAAAATGTATATCTTTATGGTTATTCATGCTGAGGCATTGATTCCTGAAAATCAAACTCTGCATGGATGTTATAATATGAACGGTTCGAGTACATATTTTTGGTAAACTGGTACTTTGATGGTTCTACAAATATCTTGGTAATTTTTTGCGAAAATATTCAGACTGTTCATGAAATTACCTACATACATAGCATTTTCTATCGTATGAACTGACGAATATACATGAAAAAAAAAACAAATTCACATCTATATAAAATTTCAATTCCAAAAATAACCAATATATTCCAATGCAATTTTGATAAACGAATGAACACTTTCTATTTGGGTATTACATAAAAGGAGTACCATTTTAAATTTTAAAATTGAAGTGAAGCATAGTCGTGTTCTACTCATCAAAAACATATGTACTAAAATCTACCTTTTAGGTAAATTTCCATGAATTTCTCCATGGCGAATTAGATTGGGGTAGTCTTATCATTTTATTTCATAATTTTGTGACGTATGTATTTGCATAATGGAATGTATTTTTTTTGGGTATATCTTAGCTAATCTAGCACTATGATAACCAAGTTTTGATTCTGCTTCTAGCATAGATCACTATTACAGGAATTTTCCAAATGTAATCAAATATTAATAATTAATGTTTTTTGAATAATTTAGGTGCGATATGAATTCAGATGCTAATGGCGTCACTCGATTGGCATCAGTAAAATGTCCTACTGGACTAGCGTTTGACCTCGATCGCCAGACATGCGATTGGAGAACCAATGTCAAAAATTGCGATCGTGTAGAAAGTAAGTCGATAAAGAAGAAATAGTGATCTCTATATACCATAATAAAGAATTGAGCGAATTTATATATGTGATACGCTATGCCTTAATGTCATCAAGAGATGTTGGATAAGCTGTAAAAGGTTAACGAGAAAAATATCCCAACGTTTAGAAATATTGCAAAAAAATTATCGATGTTAATTGTGATTTCACCACTCTGCACTTCACGGAACCAATTATGTTTCAAGTAACCTCGATTTCATTGTCATTAATGGACATAATTGTAAAAGTTGGATGAAGTTATTGAAAACTTGTTTGTTTGTTCGTTTGTGTTCCATTGAATTGTTTTTCGGGTACATTAAAAGGTTATTTGATTTTTCGAAGGTACATCTATACTTCCAGAGGAAGATGAATGCCTTGTACATGGTAGTTATATCCAATTTGATACACGATTCATTACAAACTCATTTTCAATTTTTCATTGAATAGCTTCAATACGTTGGATTTGAACGTTGGGAAAATAGTTGCTTACTTCCTCCTGTATAGTTGGAACTCCGATGAAGGGAGCGCGAATATTCCAAAAACCCTGTGATATGTTACTATGAAATATTATACAAAAAATGTTGGGATCTGAATGACCCCAAAGTGCGACAGATTTTCTATACAAATGGCTGCTATTCTATAATTGCTGCTATTCCAGAATGACTGCTATACCAGGATGGCAGCTATTTCCAAAATACTGTTATTCCAGGATGGGGTATAGTATAGTTTTCCCAATATCAATTGCAGAAGCATAAAAAAGTCTTGCGGCGAAATCCTGTGAGCAGCAGTGGCGGAGATAACTAATTTTATTTAGATATTTTAAGATTTAAAAAATACTTCATAAATAATGAAAAATGAAAAAAAATTAAAGACAAGCTTTTATTTATATAAATACATTAAGAAAAAAAAAACTAGAATATCCTACAAAACTAGAATATCCTAAAACGTATTTCGATTGGCACACACCAAGACCACAGACGCTACTGGTTTTTAATCTTTTAGAGCTATTAAAACACAAATATAACGCGTGATTTATGACCTCCCATCGTATAGCCACACCTGCAAGAATTTATGTCCGACACGATTGGCCCAGAGGAATCGCTTGAAGAATAGACAGCAGTCACTCAGGTCCACGTTGACTATCGGCTCTTTTGATCTACCGTTTGCCGACAGAAAATGTTTACGAGTAGTACAGATTATTTTTCGTTCCGTTTCTTCGCATATACGCTCGTGTTAGCGAAGTGAGTTTTTATTTGCTCCCTACAGAAACAGCTTCTGCAATTGATATTGGATGGACTATAATAATTGTTTCGGTTACGTAGCAGATTGTCTTTGAAAGTTCTCTCTTTTGAAAAATCAACGATGGTTACAATTCTATGGAAAATTCCAAATAAACTGTGAATTATTCGCCTCTTGACTTATGAATGACTATAGGAGATAAAGAAAAATATTCAAGATTTTACCAATTCATATATCAGGAGGATTTTTGGATTATATATTTTCGAAGTTGTCATGCGTACATGCAGAATCTTGGTAAATTTGGTATATGTAGAGTAGGTAAAGATGAATGGAATGGCTTGTAATCGGGAATAACTCTCACATTGTTTTTTTTTTTTTAATATAAACTGTAACAGATTATAAAGATCATCAACTCAAAATAAAAGTAAGAAATTATGTATAGAATTCCATGGGGTCAAATCAAAAATGATTCTATATTTTAAGTCAACATTGATGCGAGAACAAATACTATAATAAAGACAAAGAGTCGCAAAAAAGGCACAACAATGCTATTACGTGGAAACGGCTTTAGACCATCAATATTTTCTCGGAAATTTTAAATTACTTTCACTCACAGCCGCCATCTGAAATTCCTTAAATATCACCTTTTTCTCAACTCGGTCCCATAAAAAAATGACATGCATTTTGAGGTTTAGTAGACCTTTCGAGATTTTTGAAAAAAAATTCATGGAGCCTGTGAAAGGTGTTTCCACTTAAAAACAGCTGAAACTGTTGATGGAATTCTTATACTTTCAAAAGGTTTTTTTAATATATTATAATTATCATACTTTTTTCTTCGATCGTATTGTATTCAACGAATGGTGCACTCATATTTTATACTTTCGGCTCCAGGACATCGAAGAATTTGCTAATTGTATGAAATAATATGAACAAAATCTAAGCAGCCATGGATTTCTATTGATAAATTTCAAAATCACGGAATAAATTAATCTATATCAAATAATCTGGGTATAGTTTTAAAGAAACACGAGTTTCTTTCCTAGAATTCATTTTGTGCAAATATCTTTGAAAACCCTGCAAAAGAGCGATGCATTTTATCTTCGATGAGGCCATTCATATTGACGAATAAATCTTTCAAATTGGTTGATCATGATTCAATTAAGCTACCCAATCATTTAGACTGCCACATATCCAAGATTGTCCATTTGGATTTTCTATATTTTATTAC
The DNA here is from genome assembly GCA_018342105.1 of Gonioctena quinquepunctata. Classification (NCBI taxonomy): domain Eukaryota; kingdom Metazoa; phylum Arthropoda; class Insecta; order Coleoptera; family Chrysomelidae; genus Gonioctena; species Gonioctena quinquepunctata. The sequence goes on along the minus strand of JAFIRS010002481.1, from coordinate 112,260 downwards.
TTTAGTCTAATCATTTCCCATGAAAATAATATTTCCAGACTTTCAAGCGATATACACAGGAATCAGAATCAAACTTAAATGGCATATCATAGAGGTTTTAGGATGACTTGAAAATTACGGAGTGGAAACTATGGTCATTGGTTTTTGTCTCTTAAATAAAGATAATATGTGGTTTCGGTTAGCAAATGTGCGGCTGGCTTCTGTTTGTTGACTCCGTTGATTTGTCGTTTACTACCAAGTGTTGTTCATCCTTGCACTTCTTCACCGAGGCCTGAAAAGCCCGGAACACGTGCCTGCGGTTAACACTTTTCTTTGAGGGCTATGTCCATTAAATTCCTTCCATTTTGTTTTCAACAGTCCCTTCAATATTCCTCCTTTTCATCTATATATAAATATATAAATATATATATATTTATATATATATATATATATATATATATTGGATATAACAAAATTTCTTAACAATGTGGAGGTCATATTTTGCAACCGAATGAAACAAAATTTGGCACAAACATTTTTCATCAATATCTCTGCTAAGTCGAATATGGGCCGAATCGTTTCAGTAGTTTCAAAATGGAAGCTATTGAAAAATTGAAAAAATTCTCAATCTTCCATTTTCATACCAATATCAACAAACTATATATCTGTTGATAGAGGTTTACGAGCTCCAGAACTTTTATTCGTAAAGTTTTTCTCTAAGATGTAAACACAAATAAAAAATCGCTGCTAATTACCATTCAGGAGAATTAATAATTGTTGTTCACCCTGTACGCTCCTTTCATTTGAGGTAGATTGGCCCGTGTCAATCAGATACTATTTGAGTTTTTACGCTGACAAACAGAACATCATTGTATTTGAACATTTCTAGAATTCAAAGTTAACTATATAAATAAATATCAGTTATTATTTTTTTGGGTGATATTTAAATTGAAACCTAAGTGAGTACTGTCTATAATCTTGTCTGGTGGTTATACTCTTTCTTTGGATTTTAGTCAGATTATATAGAAATATAAGGAAGCATTTTGGGGCATTTGAATCTTTCTCCAACATTTGATTGAAAAGTCCAATGTTTATACAAAAATAGAAATGATGTTTTTGATTCCAATGAGCATTTTCCATTTTTCCTGACACATGATTCGTTAGCATGATTGATGGCAATTTCAGAATCAATAAACACATTCTGAAATCTACCTTTCCTATTGGCCGCGTCATCGGCCTTTCTTTAGTTTTTCGGAATCTCAAAAATTAGAGGTAGTTTATATGATATCACTGAATTCAATATTTCATTCATCTGATCTCATTGTTTCATTTCACATATCACATAAGTCCGGAAATGCATTATAATTTTTAGATGTATTTTGTTACTTCATTGTAGTTGTCAGACAAAACAAACCTTTTATTTGGCCACAGGTATATTGAACTATGTGAGTTAACTGAATGTCGACATGTCGAAACGTCGTTAGCTGACAGATACCCGAGAAACTATCTCAACACATTATACCCTCGAAAATCTACGAACACATATATATATATATATATATATATATATATATATATATATATATATATATATATATATATATATATATCTTGGAAAATAATAATTACAATTTCTAAATAAACGCCCAAACTTTCATTTTTCTTCTTTCTTTTCTGCACACAATCGCTGTTAGAGCAATCCCAATTTTTGCCTTTTTCGAAGGAGCCATCCTCGCCGGTTCACGTATAACAGCTGATAGCACTTGATTGGGAAGTTTGAAATCGGAACGTGTGTACAGTCGTTCACGACGTCGGCTGCCCGATATCGGGTCCGATAAATTGGTACGTCTGTAGTCCCCTTCAGAAGCAGAGTATCAATTTTCGCGAAAAAACTGATTTAGCACGTTGTTTCCAAGTAGTCTTTTGAATAAAACTTCAAAATCATTCAGGATGGTCAAATATGGAAATATTTATGGCATGGGAGTTGCTCTCGCCACAAGACATGTGTATGTTAACTTGAATAAACCGTGGATAACTTTTAAGAATCTGAATGAGACAAAGGTTTAGAATTGTCACAGGGAAAGAATGCCTAACCTGGGTCGGTATCACACACTGTTGCCAGATTTTGTTTCATTCAAGGGCTGGTTTGAATAAAAGTTTTTATAATGACTATTATGTTCCTTCCTGAAAACAACGCTACATTCATGGTTAAGGACTTCTTGAAATATTTCAGGTACCCTCAATTTAATTCGATAAATTTTCGAAGAATGATATGGCTTTGAGAAAAAAACTTCAAAACATATTGTTGAAGGCCTTCGAACATGAATATGCGTATAAAAATGCAATAATTTAAAATATGCATTCATTCAAATTTGAGAAAAAAAACATTACTTTTCAGACCGCGACTTTTTCGATTACGGCAAATTGCCGAAGAATTTTTTTGTTCACCTTTTTTTTTCATTTTTTGATATTCAATAACTCAATATTTTTGTGAAATCACAGGCATTTGCAATTCGCGAACAACCCGATATGACCAGGTTTATTACTGGACATCGCAATTATTTAACATTTTCAATCGACCAATGTAAAATTTCAGGTAATGTTGTGAGTCCATTACCACTTAATCCAATCAATAGAGATAATGACATAACAAAAGTTTCAATAAAAGCTAAAAATTCTGGATTCAAGAAGTTAAATGTATGAAGTATCAATTAAGCAAAAAAAATAGAAAAATCTCCGAATTTTCATATTTTGAGCTAGAACTTATTTTTTCTACAAAAATGTTTCCTATAAATATTGCGATAAATCATGTCGTTAGGGATTTTCCACTTGCAGTCTAACAACGCCCGGTTGAAATTGCGTGGGAACGAAAAATGGCCCCAATTTTTATATAACCGGACTAGTCAGTTTGATGTTCCTCGCTACTAAGAGCTACTTAAAACAAAGCCAAAGCCTATGAAATGTAGAGAAAACTCCCATCTTTCACATGAGACTAGTTTCGAAGTTCGTACAAAATTCAATCATAATACAAAGAGTGTTCACAGATTTCCGATTTAATATATGTGAGTGAGAGAGAACACATTTTGGTTTATAAATTTGTAAGGAATCATTGCCACGTTCATTCCTTGGGGCTTTGTGCTGTTCGAGGTGGATATATTAGCCCTCTTCAACCGGAATACTCTTGGTTTTGTTGGAAAAAAGTATTTTGACATGTAATTCGGGAGTATTTTTCTTGAAAAAAAGTCGGATTCCGTACATATCTCCAGAAATTTAACAAAAAGCACAATACTTATTTAAAAAATTCGAATGTTATTCGAAAGGCAATATTTCAATGTACTTATAAACCTGCATATTATTTTTCTATGATGGGCGTTCATCAAATTTACAACAAAATTCAAGGTTACTCTTTATCAAAAAAAGTACCCCCGAATTACATGTGAAAAATACTTTATTTCAACAAAACCGAGAGTAATCCGGTTAAACAGGGCTAATATATCCACCTCGAACAGCATAAGGGCCCAAGGAATTAATGTGGAAATATTTTTTTATGAATTCATTAACCAAAATGTGTACTCACATATTTAATCGGAAATCTTTGAACACTCTTTGTATTATGATTGAATTTTGTAGGAACTAACTAGGAGTTTTTTCTACATTTCATGTGCTTTGGTTTTTGTAAGCAGCTTAGTTAAGAGAAACAACGACTGAATAGTCCGGTTATAAAAAAAATCGGGCCATTTTTCGTTCCCCCGCAATTTCAACCAGGCGTTAGACAGAAAATCGCGTTTATCTCCCTAACGACATGATTTATCGCAAAATTTATGGACATTTTTTTTTAGAAAAAAATACGAGCTACAACAACTTTTATGCGAAATATTTTTTCATATCTCCAATACTTCTGGAGATGTAGTTCAAAATACGAAAATTCGGAGAATTTTTTTTCTTTTTCTTTTTATATCCGTGGCATGGTAATGAATTGCTCAACTTCATAAATTCAACTACCTGAATCCTAAATTTCAGCTGTTTTGTAATTTTGGTTGGATATTGGTGAAATTTATTGGATTAACTTGGCAATTAAAGTATTATATTAACCGCTATATGAAATCAAGCATTTTACTCCATCTCTATATTGCTTGCATGAGTGTATACTATTTTTTTATTCTTTGTGTTAATTAATACTTCATAAATTTATGTTGATGACAAAGGTTATAAGGACAGAGGTTATAAAGGTCACTATTTCTTGGTTGAAACTTTTATATTTAAGTATAATTTTGACATACAGGTGTACTAAATCTGGTCTTAAACAAATCACTTGTCCCAGTGGATTGGCGTTTGACATCAATAAACAGACATGTGACTGGAGGGGAAAGGTCACAGATTGCGATAAACTTGAGAGTAAGTCGCTCTTCAACGGTTAGAGCTATGGGAGGTGATATTGCGGGGGTGATTTCCAAATATTTTGAGTTGATATTGAAGGTGATTAGACAGACAATGAAAGGATTGATATATTCACTTGACCTGATATGGATGCTTCTCAAAGCACATCTGATTCGATCATTATAATCTTTTTATGTTGAATTTCAATTGGTTTGGTATGACTATCGATCACTTCATACATTACCTGGCAAAAAGTTTGACTCTTATGGAAATTTCCATTATACAGGAGTATGAAAAATATGTTTCTCTCCGTGAATTGATGATGAAACCAGGAATAACATCAGAATTGGCTGCAACTTCCATCTTTTCTAAGAGATGAAATGTTCCATCTGGATCAGAATTTTTGCCTCATGTAAAAATGTATTCATCACTCAGAATTTGGAAATCTCCAGTGAAAATATGCAATCAGTAGAGCTACAAAAATACTCGAATGGTTTTGGTTGGGGTAAACGTTGTATACATTCCACAAGAAACGATCCCACATTCACGTAGACCTGAAAAATATACAGATTTGTTCGAAATAACTTATAGGTGAAACGAAATTATATCTGATGTGAACGGTTTCAACCTATAGAAGTTTTTCGTATAATCATTGTATATTCCAAGAGTAGTCGCTAAACTAATACACTTGCTTTATTATTCTCAACGCTTTTTTTATAACATTGCTGCATGTTTTTTCACCCTTGCTGTATTTTGAATTGCACCAAACACTTGATACTGATAACTTCATCCGACCTTATTGTTTTTAATGAATTAACACGAACGTGACTGAAGCATTATTCATTTCTTTTTGTGACTTACCAAAATCTCATTTTTTTTCTCAAGCCTAAAAAATTTCTTTCCAGTAATCTTCTATTTGATTTATCTTTAGATAAAAAAAACAACATTTTTATACCCTTATGATATTTTTTGCCATTTATATCTATCATATGTATTTTAACTTTCATTGGGCATGCCATTCTTCTGCTAATATATGTTAGTTACTTTGAATATATTCAAAATAACAATTTTTTCTTCAATGTTCCTTTCCTGAATGCATCAAGACCAACCAGATGAAAAAACTATCGGACGTTTCTTAATAATTTCCATAATGATGAACTAAATTAAAATCTCACAAAGTCAGGATGGATGGATAAAAACAATTCTTATATCATTTCTTGTTATATAATCGTTCATATAATAATGGACATTTTGGACGCTTCGATGGAATATTCACACAAATTTCATCATTATCCAAAAGTATTAGGCTGTTTTCGGAATATATTTCTTATATTGCATATGTGAACAAATCGTAGGTTTGCCATTTTTACTCATGTTAGCATGTGAAAGACTTTTCACGCCAGTGCCTCCAATTAGTATTCCTTCAAAATAAGCATGTTTTTCTTATGTTACTCAACCTAAATGAGTTTCTTCTATGTATTGTGTTATTTTAATTTGAAACGCAACCACTATACAAACACTTTATCGGGGACAATGAAATTTGTAAATATTTGTACAAAAACGCCAATCAACATAATAACACCTGTATACATGAATTTATAATTTTGTGCCCATTTTATCTATTGAATGTAATGTTTTAGAACCAAGAAAAATATTGCCCATCTTCAAAACTGATGAACCACGTTGCCCTGATGGCAAGTTGATGTGTGGAAACAAGGAGTGCATAGACAAAGAACTTTTCTGTAATGGAAAACCCGAATGTAAAGATGAATCGGATGAAAACGCTTGTGGTGGGTATCAAGACACGTCTGTTTCATTCTATTGATTTGGATAAACGATATCTTTTAATATGAAAAAACTTTTCCCCATTTATCACAACTTCGAATTGAATTATATACATATAAATTATCCTACAATATATTGAGGGATATATAATATATATATATATATTATATATATATATATATATATATATATATCAATGATAAATAACTGACACCTCTTATCAGTGATGATTTTGATGATTTAATGTAAACATTTTTTGCAAGGGTTTGAAATTGCTTCAACACAAAGTTCACGCGAAGAGAATTCATTTGCTTTCTGTATACTTATGAATATATCTATCTTCATTAAATATTTATGTTTTTTTTCAGATGTGGATTCTGATCCAAATCGTGCGTCGGATTGTGACACGACTCAGTGTATTTTACCAGACTGCTTCTGTTCTGCCGATGGTACTAGAATTCCAGGTAATTTAGACGTTGCCAATGTTCCGCAGATGATAACTCTGGGATTCAATGGTGCTGTGAACGTTGACAACATAGATCTATATGAAGACATTTTCTCTGGTAGCCGAGTCAACCCAAATGGTTGTCAAATTCGAGGAACTTTCTTCGTTTCTCACAAGTATACTAATTACTCCGCAGTACAGGACTTACATAGACGTGGACATGAAATTGCAGTATTCTCCTTGACTCATAAAGAAGATCCTGAATACTGGTCTCAGGGTTCATACGATGATTGGTTAGCTGAGATGGCAGGAGCTCGTCTGATTATCGAGAGGTTTGGCAACATAACCGACGGTTCGATTATAGGTGTCAGGGCACCATACTTGAGAGTTGGAGGAAATAAACAATTCGAAATGATGACTGATCAATTTTTCGTATATGATGCATCTATAACTGCATCCCTTGGTCGTGTTCCAATTTGGCCTTACACTTTATACTTCAGGATGCCACATAAATGCAATGGAAATGCTCACAATTGCCCCAGTAGGAGTCATCCTGTTTGGGAGATGGTAATGAATGAATTGGATAGACGTGATGATCCTACTTTTGATGAATCACTTCCTGGTTGTCATATGGTTGACTCCTGCTCCAATGTTCAAACAGGAGAACAATTCGCCCGTCTCTTGAGGCACAACTTCAATAGGCACTTCAACACTAACCGTGCTCCTTTGGGACTGAATTTCCATGCTTCCTGGTTGAAAAGCAAGAAAGAATTCAGAGATGAACTGATCAAATTCATCGAAGAAATGTTGGCTCGGAATGACGTTTATTTCGTAACAAACCTACAAGTTATTCAATGGATGCAGAATCCTACCGAAATCAACGGTCTGCGTGATTTCCAAGAATGGAAAGAAACTTGCGATATTAAGGGACAACCTTACTGTTCGTTACCAAATTCATGTCCTTTAACAACTCGAGAATTACCAGGAGAAACACTCAGACTGTTTACTTGCATGGAATGCCCCAATAACTACCCTTGGATTTTGGATCCTACAGGAGACGGCTTCTCAGTTAGAAAATGAAGTTACTACTAAATCGTATATATTGAAAAATCATTGAATTTTACTTTTCCACATTTGAATTTGTTATATTATTTCGAAAACGATTTTAATTTATTCAATAATTTTTTTGTCCGACCTTATGGATTTCAGAGTGCCTGTAAAAATTAATTCGAGAATTTGTATCCTAAGGAAAATAACAGCATTGAAGGAAAGGAACAACCTACTTTAGTTGAAGTTGACGATAGAAGATTACCTTCGAGAAAATAACTGATGTACATGGGTTTTTATTGTAGAAAACTGACAAAATTACTAGACTGAGGATTCATCTTCCAATCCAATGACATTTTGTGTTTACATAAAATTGAATAACATTTCTGAATTCCTGAATGTTGACAAAAATGCGTATATCGATAATATAATATTTGGATATTGTCTACAAATCATAAATTGGCGATTTTTTTCAATGAATTGAAACATTGAATAATTCAGTTCAATTGATGGTATGGAGTCGAATGAGATTTAAATAAATGTCTATTGATTTCGACAGTTTTCTCTAAGAAAAAACCATTATTGGTATATAAGCACCAATAAATATTTGTAGCCTATTTTGAGTTTTATTTCCCTGAACCCATACCCACAATTTTTTTGGCTGAAAACCTGAAAAAAACTTACTTTTTCCGCAGTTAATTTATTGCTCAAGTATCAACACAGTCCAAAAAATTATTATCGCTGAATCAGGTGTACAAAAACGAATGAACATTTGAAAATACAATATTTGATAAAAATCAATACAGCTTTCTGATGTGATTTCATTTGACCTCTAGTTCTATTCAGAAAAACTACGGTCGTGGGGACAAAGAGGCAAGAGGGGATTATTTTTTATATTGAAATAAAAATGGAGCTATCTAGAAGAATTTTTTGAAACTATTCAATTTCAACCTTATTTAGGGTGTGTACTCTTAAAGTTGAATATTTTGAAAAATTATGAATTCATTTGAAAGATATAATGAATATAATCATAACTGCAACTTTTTCCATTCAGTTGATCTATAATTTGTTGTTGATCAATTTGTCGGTGGGTCAAGATAGATCGCCATATGGTTGGTAGTCTTCGACTGTCATCCCTTTTTGTTCATATTATTTGGTCGTTTTTCGATTTCGATGGCTTCTCTTGTTGTTCTTGAGTGTTAATTCTCATCACTTGCCCATGTCCGAGTCTAATTGAAGTTTATGCTGTGTCCTGTTGTTAGTACATGTTGGAATAGTGAGGATGTGGTCTCCTTGTTTCGTATAGAAATCTTGTGTTCCTCTTTGCGGATGTTGATTCTTCTGTTTGGCCTATGTACGTCTTTTCACAATTTCCACATGTATTTCATAGACTCTTCGGCACTCTAGTGGTATACGGTCCTTGGGGTTTCTGAGGGTAGATCTCATTGTACGGTCTGTTGTAAACGTTGTAAGGATATTGTGTCGGTGATCCTATCCGTTGTACTCTTTATGTATGGTAGGAATATTTTGCCTATCGGTGGTTCCTGAACCTCTCGTTATTTCTTTTTGACTCTAGATGCTGTTTTGATAGTTCTCTTGGAGTATCCATTCATATAATATATATATATATATATATATATATATATATATATATATATATATATATATATATATATAGCCCTCAGAGAGAAGTGTTAACCGTAGACACGTGTTTCGGGCTCTCGGCCCTCATCAGTACGGTGGAGAAGTGCAAAGATGAACAACACTTGGTAGAAAACGACAAATCAACGGAGTCAACAAACAGAAGCCAGCCGCTCATTTGTGGTTTCGGTCAGCAGACCCTGAATTCCAGGGCAACAACCAACGTCACCGAAACCACAAATGAGCGGCTGGCTTCTGTTTGTTGACTCCGTTGATTTGTCGTTTTCTACCAAGTGTTGTTCATCTTTGCACTTCTCCACCGTACTGATGAGAGCCCGAAACACGTGTCTACGGTTAACACTTCTCTCTGAGGGCTATGTCCATTAAATTCCTTCTACTTTGTTTTCAACAGTCCCCTCACTATTACCCTGTTAAGTTGTGACCTCCGTTGAGTTGGGTAGGCGACCTGACCTCCGGGTCAAGGGGCTGTCTGAATGATTTCAAATGTTTGAATATATGATGATAGGGGAATGTCCAGAATCCATTCATCAAAAGAGGGGTAATTTTTTTTTATTTTGAATTCTTGTAGGAATGGAGAAGACGTCCTCATCATATAAAGGTATATATTTCTGATAAGTATAACGTTGTGACCTCCAACAACATTGCGACATTTCAGAGAACACTCTCAGTCTGACCGGTTTGTTCTTACAATTCCAATTAGCAGAATCTGAGAACAATATTCGGGTTTTAATGATATACTGAGAACTAACGAATAGTTTCGCTGTATTCAATTACATTGCTCAAGTTCAATTATAATTAAGTGCAGATTTTAAAAAATATCCTTAAAAAAATCCATTTGTAAGCCCGATCATTTTATTCATGAAAAATATGAATTTCATGCAATGTTTCGAAACGCTTCCGTGGAAAATATAAACCTCAAATCAGTACTAGGGATTTTTCATTTGACAAATTATTTATGGATTGAATGTTGTAGTGGAAGTATTCTATAATTCCGCCCCTTCGATTTGAAATATAAAATAACAAAGGTAAAATGTTATTCGATTACTTCACCTATTTCGAACTATTTCATTGCAATTTATCAACGAATATCCACGCAGATCCGAATTGATGTTTTCAAAAATGCAATTTCAGAGATCTTGGCATTTGAGTGAGATAGCACAATAAAGGCTGTTACGGAGTCAGTTTTTCCTACAGGAATCTCGGAAACCGTTAGAGATACAGTATCGATTATATTTGGGCAAAATTGCAGAATTCCTTGCTGAATGAATGGCCAAAAATTATTTACGATATATATTTTCGTTTTCTCAGTATAACTATATTAGAGTTTTCATTTTTTCATCATCTTTATTTTTTTTATGGAGCATTTTTATAACAATTTTCAGTAGCCCTTTTATTCCTTTGGAGTTTTCCGACGTTACTGTTCATACGATATATCATCATGGTTGATCCAATGAAATATTGTACTGTTCTCTTCAGAATCTGGTTGATCACTAGATTAAGAGAGCAGTTACTTTTTAGAAGCTTTCATTTAGTTTCACCTGTCCCGGTGTTTGTCTGTCTGTGTATCTGACCCACTTCTAATTGTCCGATTGATTTGAAATTTGGCAAGTTTACATAATTCCAGTGACAATGCAATATGATTTTTTTTTTTTAAACAATGTGGCGGACAATTTTTGTGATTATGGTACGATTCTTTTCAAAATTGGTATCTAGGGGTTTTCGGGGTCGGAGATAATAATTTTTTTGTCAAAATTCAAAAATTTAACATGGCGGCTCCAAAATAGCGGACGAGTTTTATGATTATGGTCCGATTCTATTCTTAATTGGTATGTGGGGGTTTTTGGGGTCGAAGTTTTTTTTACAAGCTTTTATTATTAGTTTCTCTTGTCCCCGTGTCTGTGTGTCTGTCTGTCTGTAATCAAATCTTGCAAGTTAAATTTGATGACCCCAGGTAACACGGATTTCTCCGCGAGATCTCTGACAGGTTATAATTAGGATCTTATGCGAACTCCTATTGCGAGGTCTCGGTGATCTCTATGTGCTGTAACTAAACGAAATGCTCACTGGTGTCCCCAGGAGAAATCTTGGAGACCTCACATTTCATTTACAGGTTCCAACTCAATGCGAGTTCCTAAAGATGTCACGAAAGTAACCCGAATGAGAAATTATCATTTCGAGTTCCTAAAGTTATCCCGAATTTAACAAGAACAAGAAATTCTCACTGCGAGTTCCTAAAGTTATCCCGAACGTAACCTGAATAAGAAATTCTTATTGCAATATATATATATATATATATATATATATATATATATATATATATATATATAGGGTGTAAAAGTAAAACATTTAACATCGAAAAAAAGATAGGATCTTTCATATAAAGAAACTTCATTGGAGCATCCCTTGTTAAGATACAGCCCCTTAAAGGGGGTACATATAATTTGTATAACAATTTTTTCACAAGCACTGAAAAGTTACAATATTGAAATTAACCTGACGTTTTGTACTACCAAAAGACACTTAGCCAGTAATTTATTTGGTTTACCCCATGGTTGTAAGGGTGAAAACGCAACCCCTAAAATTTATTTCCAATGTAACTTTTGTCTTATTATTTGTTTACCATTTAAAAATTTATTTCCGATAGCCTGTTTCATTCTGAACAAAAATGTCTCTTGGGTTTTTGCCCAAAATAAACCAGTAAGCAGCAAAACATTATTTTACGAACAACTACAGAGATACATCGTCATAAATGCGAAAATACGAAACTAATCTATCTAGTAGGTCGCTATTAGCGATAGTGACAATTAAATTGGTATGACGCTGTCAGTTTGGGAATTTTCGGAATTGAATTAATACTAATTGTGTGTTGTTGTTCTGTTCTTAATTTGTTACTTTAATAATTCACTTGTTAATAAAATGGCATACACAAATGAGGAAATGGCTGATATGCATTACGTTTACGGTCTGTCGCAGGGAATGGGTTAGAAGCTTCTAGAAGATATGCTGAAATGTATCCTCAACGGCAGCATCCTTCACATAGAATATTTGCTCGACTTCATCAACGATTACGAGAATATGGTTCATTCGACAAAAGAACGCAGGATTGTGGTCGCCATCGAGAAATACGAACACCACAGCTTGAGGAAGCAGTACTTAATTTGATTGAAGAACAACCTACTACCAGTACTAGAAAGATTGCTTTCCAGCTAAATGTTGATCATATGACGGTATTTCGAATTTTAAAGGAACAACTCTTATACCCTTACCATCTGCAACGAGTACAGGCACTGTTACCGCGAGACTTTCGAACCGTCTTGAATTTTGCAATTGGATGCTGGAAATGATTAGAAGAAATTGTGACTTTCTGAAGACGATAGAATTCACAGACGAATGTAGTTTTTCTCGGGACAAGATTATTAATTTTCATAATTACCACATATGGGCTGATGAAAACCCTCACGCTATTGTCGAAACTAGCCATCAAGAACAGTTTTCTCTTAACGTGTGGCTCGGAGTTATTGGGGATGATTTAATTGGGCCTCATTTTCTACCTCCTCGATTAAATGGTGAGGCATACGTTCAATTTTAAGAGAAGTGCATCCAGTACTGCTGGAGGAAGTTCCTTTGGGCGTCAGAAGGGATATGTTTTTATGCATGATGGGGCTCCCGCCCATTTTAGTCAAGTAGCACGTCAGCATTTAACTGAAACATATGCAAATCAGTGGATAGGTCGAGGAGGACCACATAAATGGCCCGCTCGATCCCCGGATCTCAATCCTCTCGATTTCTCTATTTGGGGCCATTCACAGCATTTGGTATATCGTACTCCTGTTCGCGATGTAGAGGACTTAAGAAACCGCATCATCGATGCGTGCAGGGTAATCAAAGAGACTCCAGGAATATTTGAGCGAATACGTGGCTCAATGCGCCGACGTCTAGACGCATGCGTAATGTTTGAAGGTAGACATATTGAACATTCACTATGATTTCTACATGTTGTGTGTTTTGTTATTAATAACTTAGTTTTGTTTATTACCCTTTAATCGTTTAATGCAGGTACTAACTACAAAATAACAATAAATCCAGTTCGCATTTATGACGATGTATCTCTGTAGTTGTTCGTAAAATAATGTTTTGCTGCTTACTGGTTTATTTTGGGCAAAAAACCCAAGAGACATTTTTTGTTTAGAATGAAACAGGCTATCGGAAATAAATTTTTAAATGGTAAACAAATAATAAGACAAAAGTTACATTGAAATAAATTTTAGGGGTTGCGTTTTCACCCTTACAACCATGGGGTAAACCAAATAAATTACTGGCTAAGTGTCTTTTTGGTAGTACAAAACGTCAGGTTAATTTCAATATTGTAACTTTTTCAGTGCTTGTGAAAAAAATTGTTATACAAATTTTATGTACCCCCTTTAAGGGGCTGTATCTTAACAAGGGATGCTCCAATGAAGTTTCTTTATATGAAAGATCCTATCTTTTTTTCGATGAGGAATCACCTCCTTAAATGTTTTACACTTATTCAGTTACACCCTGTATATATATATATATATAAATAAGGGGATATTTTCGTGACTGTTCGATAATTTATGTAGAAATTAGTGAGAAGCAGTCAAAAAAACTATTTTCTTCTTCAAGACGTAACTAAAAGTTAATACATAAATATGTGATGGTATCACATAATAAGGGGATACTTACTAACATGAAATTCAGAAAAAATAATACACAAAAAGAAACATCGGTGTTACAATTCAAAATGACAAGATGACAGCAAATTAGAATTACTCAGTCATGCCTAAATAATCAAAATACCAAATGAAAGAGATACAGAGTGAAAATATAAAAATGTGAAAGTATGTATAAATATAAAAAATAATAATCATTTCAAAGAGGATTAGGTGAGATATTTTCTTTATGTTTTTTCAATAGATATGTATATATTGTACTGGGGTCATTATCATATGTTCTTCTATTCATTGTTTTTTCATAATTGTTTATATGAATCATTTCAAGAAAGAGACGCTTATTGAGATTTTGTTCATTATCGAGAATTTTGCCATTATTATAGTCAATTACATAATCTTCATCTATTACATGTTCAGCAAGGCAACAAGATTTCACAATGACAGGCGACCATGTTTTTTCTCTCCATTGACAGACGACAATGTTTTTTCCTCTCCTATGTCAGGCGGCCGTGTTTTTCTCTCTCCTATGACAGACGACCATGTTTTTTTCACTCTCCTGTTTTTTTCCAATGACAAGTGAGGTTAGGCGCCAAATTCGAAAGCTCATAGCTTAGGTTGGACCCTCGTATATATTTCGTTAGGTTAGCCCCTCGTATATTGGACCACCCTCGTATATCTTAGGTTAGGTTAGACCCTAATATTTATTAGGTCAATTTCAAAATTTTAAATAGCATGGGGGTCACCTTGCACATCGTCGGAAAGATAGTTCAATTCTCTTTCCAATGGTACCCTTATCTCGATAACTTTTGAACGGTTTCATATGAAACAATAGGACAACAAATATTTTGAATGGTATTACCGATCCTACTTTTTGAGAGAAAAAACATCACAATTACTCGACAGAGGGTTCTGGGGGCATAACAACTTGAAAATTTCGAAAGGCATAGAGGTCGATACACATCGTTGAAAATTCAAATATAGTTTCAACCATGGTTGTTCTAAGGAATCACAATTGCGATGAGTAACACTGAATACGGTCCATAGAGGTAGATTCATTACTTAAATAATTTTTCATTTTCGAATTCGTTTCCAAGCTTAATTGGGTATAATTTTAAATCCATACAGTAATCCAATTTCTTTAATTTCCATCCATCCATATTGAAGTGAACAAAAGACACTCAATTCGCTATACAATGGCCTTTTATAGCCTTTTCAAGAGATTATACCCAATTAATACCAAACTCATTTATTTTTAATGGCCATAATTATAAAGGGTATCATTTATCGGATTTAGTAAACTGATAATTAAGCAGTAACCCAGAAATGCCCATTATGAAATTGGATTATTTTGTCGATGTTTAAGAATTTCTAATGTAACAATGATTATATCATTACTTACCTGCTCTTTATATAATCGCATTTGTATTTAAAGAAGAGTTTCATTCTACTCCTCCTAGTATTATTTGAAATATCATCATGGTTCGTTTACGTCCTAACGAAGAGAAAGCTGAAGCAATCTACATTTTTGGTGAGGCCCGTGGGAACTACCATGCAGCGGAGATAATTTTTAATGAAACATTGCCTGATCATCCAATAACTCGAAAGTATTAGAGAAACTGGTTGAAAAATTAGCCAGTGGAACTGGCCGAAAATCAATTTCGGAGGAGACGGTAGTTTCCTTAATTGCCAAATGCATATTGTGAAAAAGAGGGTGGGAAAGGAAATTGAATAGTATTTTCAACGATGAGCCTCATAACCCCCCATGGGGTTTGGAATTTTCAAGATAATGCCCCCCCCCCCCCGCGCCATCAGGCAATCACGATGTATTCCATTTCAAAAAGTAGCATCGGTGATATCATTCAATACTTTGTTTTCATTGTTTTACGTCGAATCACTCAAAGGTTAACAGGGGGGGGATATAAAAAGCCGCACTTATGCTTGACATTTCAAATGCACATTATGAAAAAACAAATCAACGAAATGATAAAAATAATCAGATGGTTGGAAAGAGAATTGAACTATTTCATTTCAAAAAGTAGTATCGGTGACATCATACAATGTCTTTTTTCCATTGTTCTACGTCGAACCGTTCAAAAGTTATAAGGGGTTGGGGGGGACCATAAAAAGGTGCAAAGTCACATATCAACGAAATGAAAACAAAATTAGATGTTCAGAAAGAGAATTGAATTATCTTTTCAACGATGTGTCACATGACCCCCCATGCTATTTAAAATTTTGAAGTTGATGTGCCCCCCGCGTAATCTATCGGGCTATCACAATGTCTCTTATTTCAAATAGTATATATATATATATATATAAATATATATACACCACCAATAAAAATACATACCAGGATCGTAATGGGACCAATTCCATCGGTGAGTTTTGTGCGTTCGTCACGTTCGTCATTTTTCAAATTTTATTCAGGTGATTTTTGGTAAACTGCTTTATTTTGTTCTCAATCATGTTAGATATATAGATTTTCGCGGATATAATAGGAACATTGGAAGAAGAAATTGTGAGTGCATGTATATACATATACATATATTAATTTTCATCATCAACTTCCATTTGATTATTGTCATGTGCAATCACGATGTCACCAATTATTTGTAATGGTGAACCTCTACAATTAATAGGTATTTTATTATTTACGTATTAGTTAAATTTTATGTTATCCTATTTTAAAAAGTTGCTGACTGAAGTAAATTGTAGAAACGCGAAGCCGAAATAAGGAAGAGTAACAAGGAGAAAGAGAGAGAGAGACAAGAAAAGGAAAGAGAATCAAACGCGCCCCAATGTCGAGAGTAGAATGCCGCGTATTAGTAGAGGGAGAAAATAGACAAGGAAAAAGGAACGCTGCATATGACGCTATGTCGCCAGCAACTAGCAACTATGAGATACGCACTCACCTTTGTCGAGACCGTTCGCCTCGCCCGATCACACTTTTCGTAACGCACTCGTCACGCATTCATCAGCTTACTTCCCAAGTCAAGCGTGCGTAAAGAAGTTTTACTTCAATAAAAATTGTGATTGAACAAGAACAAGGAGAAACTGTTGTTGTTGAACCTCAGGGGAAATTTTTATTAATAATTGGGTTCTTGGAGAGTTCCAATAGTTTAAACCTTTTCTGCATGCCGTCTCAATAATTTGGGGGATATGATAATACGTTACGGAAAGGTATTCCTGATCCTGATGGATAAATACACATCAAATTTTATGAATGAGCTCAATTTAGAATTGAAGTGAATTCATGAAATTGGTCCGAAGTATCAGAATATTTTCAGAAAATATCAATATTCCGATTCCATACTCAAATCAATGAATTTTTCCTGAGTTTCATTCTAACTCCTTCATTCTCAACTCATAACCAACGAATTCTTATGATTTTCAAATAATCCTTTCAATTCCCGTCAAACCCTTAAGTGAGTCACTAGGCCTGTACACCAGAATTATTCAATAGTTTTCTCCTTGGAGTCGTACCTTTTTCTCAAGCAAGGTAAAATGCATTATTGCTTTTCATTTTTCTCACAATATGAACTGAACAGAGGTTCAAATTGCCATCTAATAACTCAACCACACTTTTCCGCGACTGAAAATGCAGAAACAATCAAATTATAGAACATATTTTCTCGATATGATAGACAAACTGGTAATGAGATGAGAAATCTATTTAATGTTTGTTTCGTAATTTTTCAACCCTCGAGGGTTTCCAATCATGTCCCGAAAGCTATTATACTTTTTTGAAATCGGGATTTCACGTTTTCTTGTCTGATTTACTTGGTGCAAGTATTCGACTTGAGGAACTACATAAATCTGTTTTCGATCGGATCCTGTACAATTCGAGGCACCGTTGGAGCATACAGTTTTGCGCGGTAGCACTTTCTTATTTTATTTAAAAAAATGTATATGGGCATATTTTGTTGAGCTGAATTCATATCGTGATAATTCAAAGATATGAAAAATCAATTATTCCACTTTTGAAATATCTGATGAGTATTTGAGACTATTATCTGAATCCGAAATATGACCAAAATTTTTTTAACTATTCGACTAATTCAAATACATCCTGAATGATTTTGTCCGTGAATTCAACTCCCAATTATCCCAAGAAAAAAATGTGTTTCGTCATAACCTCCAAATACTCAAAAAATCAAATGAGAGATATATTTCCTCCATAGAAATTTCACATTACCGTCACCAAAAAATGTCTTTGGATCAACAGTCAATTCATTTCAAGCAATGAATAATCTCCATTCAATTCTAATTTTGTGAAGAATTCCATTACATTTCATTTCTGAGTAATTCCAGTAAATTTCTCAACATATTCAGAATTCTAAAAGGGTAGATGCATATTTGATCTTTTTCAAAGAAAATACCATTTATAACACTCAAGGATGTCGTTATCACATTCGAACGTTCCTTTTATCCTAAAGTTGATTGATATTACAAATAAGTAATTAAGAATTCACAAGCAGTATGATTTCTATTCTTGGAACGTTCAGTACATTCACTTTTCGACTTGCTTTGTCTTCCGAAGTGTCGACCTGGAATAAGGAAAAGGATTATGGAATACAATTTACTCATGGTGTTATTGAGACTCGAATATTTTTATTGTATTGATATGTTAAGGACAACAAACAATCGATGCCATAACGGTTCGTCTAATTTCTCAAATCATGCTTATAAAACATAAAAATACAATTCTTACAAATTGCTAATAGGAGCGTATATTACATAACGGTGAAAGTCACTTTGTTTTCTAAGCGAGAATTCAGCAGTCTAGTCTCAACGGGGATCGTTTTTATTACGACGAAAGATCACGCATACAGTAAATGCTATCAATAAATACGGAAATTGTAACACTAAATTACCCAAAAAATAGGCGCCCAACAAACAGGGACTATTCAATAAATTGAACTAGATGTGAGTTAAAAGATACCATCTCCGGTAGGATCGTTGAGCCATGGATAGTTATTCGGACACCTTACACAAGTTTGTAGGTTTAGTGTTTCTCCAGGTACTTCCGAAGACGTTAGTTTGCAAGTGTGTGGTACCCAGCAGGCTGGAATTCCGTCCACAACACACTTTTCTCTCCATGGCTCGAAATTTTTTGCCTCTGAGACAGTTCTGGGATTCTGAATCCACTGAATAACTTGAGTCATTGTTACAAAATATACATCATTATGATTTGCTAAAATCTCATCTATCCAATATAAGAAAGCGTCCAAAAATTCCGGATTGTTTTTCAACCAGGCAGCGTGGAAATAAAGACCCAATGGAGCTCGATTCTCATTATAATGCCTATCGAAATTGTGGTTCAAGAAATTATAAAACTGATCACCAGTGAGAATATTCGAACAGGAGTCTACCATAGCACACCCAGCTAAGTATTCATCATTTTCAGGATCTTCTCTACGATCTAACTCATTCAATACCATTTCCCAGACAGCGTGTGACCTAGTGGGACAACTCTGAATATTGCCATGGCACCTATGCGGCATTCTAAAGTACATTGTATAGGGCCACAATGGTGGATTATTCAATGGAGCCGTTATTGTAGAATCATATAAAAAGGCCTCTTCTTCCATCATGGTGAACTGATTATTTCCTCCAACCCTCAAGTAAGGAGCACGGACTCCTACAACGCTGTTATCGGTGATGTTGGCGTACTTTTCAGTTATGATCCTCATACCACCCATTTCTTTCACCCAATCGTTGACAGTAGCATTCGACCAAAATTGCTCATCATCATTGTGCCTGTGAAAAAACATTAGTTTGTTAATTGAATCTTCGAAGAATTCGACGTAGGGGTATGAAAAAAGCTCATTCACATCAATTCAAAACTCATCAATATACCCTAGAAAAACTTACGAGATTGAGTGTACGGCAATTTCATGTCCTTTTCTGTGCATCTCTTGCACGGCAGAATAATTGGTGTATTTGTGTGACACAAAGTATGTAGCTTTTATGTCACAACCATTTGGATTTTTCCGTTCTCCATTGAATATGTTCTTATAAAGTCCAATGTTATTGTTGTTGATGGCATCGTCAAAAGTAATGGTTATCATTTGAGGTACATCTTTGGCTGGTAGGTCATTCGGTATAGCAGTCCCATCTTCAGAACAGAAACAATCAGGAAGATTGCATACAGTAGGATCACAGGACGGTGCACTGTTGGGGTCACTGTCGATATCTGGAAATATACAAAGATATAGGATTCCAAGAACATCCATTGTTATTACATTTTAATTTCCAGGAAAATAAAAATATTTTTGTCATTGGATTTGTTTATTCAGTGTCGAGCAAAAGCTCTTCCACTTCCCGTCCGGGAGCGAGCCCTTTTGGCTTCCATTCCGAAAACAAGTGTTTTATTCTCCAGAACAAGTGATTGAAATCGTTCTGCGAGCCGCGACCGTCAAAGAAAATTGATTTCCGTAAAGCATAAGCATGCATGCAAAAGCATTGTTTAAGTAGTGAGGTAAGTGAAACATTGTGTATAAACCTTTGATAAACTGTTGATTTGATTTTGATTGTGTCATTAAGACACCTTCATAACCAATTGCCCTATTGTGTATATTTCCCCCTACTGTGTTTGATAACGGTTTGAGTTTATCAGGTTGACGAAACGCCTAAATGATTTCATTTCGTGCATTGTGGAAATAATTCAATCGCACAAGTGTAAAATATCCCAGTCCTGTGACTTTCACGATGAATCAAGTTATGCATTACTTGTTATTTCGGATTTGTTTATGTCGTGAGGTATTTTAGTGATTCTATAATAGTTACTGTGAATTTACTATATATATATATATATATATATATATATATATATATATATATATATATATATATATATATATATTTATACTGATGTAACACATCCAGCTCGTAGTTCTTGTGTGCTGAGGCCCATTAACATGAGCTCGGTGATTCGCGGTTGTCCACTGAAACTCTGGGTTTGATTCCGGGTTGAGATTGCAGTATTCTTTTTTTTTTCGTAAGTATGTCAGTTTTCACGAAATTCTGGCATTGACCGAGTGACAGCAGTCGTCGGGAAAATAATTCGGAATATAAATTATCCTCCCGATACTTGTACAGCAAAAATCTAATATTTCGATTAAATTATTATATCGAAGATATCATTGGTAATAAATTCAAAAATTGTAAAGATTAATTAAGTTAATGTTTTGATAAAATTATTCTATCCATTTGAGTGAATAAAATATGTTATTGAAGTTCCGATAACTGTTTGTAATAAATTTAAAATTGTGAAAATTGACTATGTTACTATTCAAATAAAATTGTTATATTGTGGTATCCTGTGAACGCTTCTATTGAAAGTACCTTTCCCTTTGCCAGCATATCAACTATAGAATCCGAACAGTATTTAAGTAAAGATATCGACAATTTTGTCTGACTGTCTGTGCAATCAAAAGCAGCCGGAATCCAGTCCCAAGGGCTGTAATTGAAGCCTACAGACTTTTGGAGATTTCGATTAAGTCAAAAGACCAGACCCCTGGACATTCCGTATCTCCATCTGCTGCTACCCCTGGTACGTGGAGTAAACCACTATAAAATCTGGCGCCCGAAGGAAATGTTTAAAATTAGTTTGAAAAAGGGTCTTAAATAAAGTAACGATTCTAGGGATAATAGTTTTTATTCCCGCATTACAATTTATTTAAGAAAGGGTTTTTTTTTTTGGTATTTCTAAGAGTTCTCCATTTATTCGTCAGTTCCATCTTCACTCCTTCAATTATTCGATACGAAAATACATGCTAAATAATCTGAGATGAATGAACATGAACTATAAGGATATAATGGAACCCTGTGAACTTTCGCACCAATCAAATCAGTCATTTGAGGAGATTGTGCGTCATCAGAAAAAGATAACTACGAAAACACTAAATAATTCGACAATAAAAGTATCGCAGTAGGATATCGAAATAGATTACCTGGAGCAGAACCACAAATGAATAATTTGGAGTTACAAGGGGTGGCCCGTGATTATAATGAAGACTTGTTCCTTTGATGACGTTTCGCGAACTACCTCTGGAATTTCTCCGTAAATTAATTATAGTTAACCAAATGTCTAAAAAATTGATTAAGTGAAATTTTCAAAGTACTTAAAGCTTACTTTTAATATTACAAAGATGTGAAATGCAAAAATTATAGATGTGACTATAATTTGCGGAGTGAAGCTCAGGCCTAGTGAAGTTCAATGACAGGAAATTCCGTGCAACATTAATAGGTCACCAACAGCTGTCAGTATAGGCCAATTCACGACATCGAAAGTCAAGTTTCTAGTGCGTTCCGAGTAACGCAAACAAATAACAGAAAAAGAGAGATTTGTTTCATGTCCAAGATAGCCACCATCTGCCTACAGCTATTTCATGGTTTACCAATCATCAGGACGGCTTGTGGTCTTTCTCGAACTTTGGTGTTGGTGACCTATCATTGTTGCACGAAATTTCCTGCCATTGAACTCTGCTTCACTAGGCCTGAGCTTCACTCTGCAAATTATAGATGTCACATCTATAATTTTTTCATTTCACATATTTGTCCTTTGCCAGACGGCACAATTCTCTGAGAGGTTTTGTTCAAGATCGAGAGAGACCACAAGCTGTCCTGATGATTGGGAAACCATGAAACAGTTGAAGACGGATGGCGGCTTCTTTATATAGCTTCCTATCCTCAACTCCAAAACGCAGTAACTATCGAAGAAAATTTACTAATATGCCCTTCAAGAACAGAAAACTGATATTTCCCATATTCCAACAGTATTTCAAAGTATATTTTTACCCCGTTTGAATATTGATGCCAAATAATAATAATAAGACGACAAAATGGTTGTTGCATATTCATTCGTGAAATTCTGGTTATCAAATTACTTATTCCAAGTTTTCAGTGAAACTACTTTTTCTGAGTGGTATTTGGATTCGTGAAAATTTTTGGCTTTCCACTTTTCCATTCTTTGAGAAAAATATAATTTGGGTATCCATTTTCAAATCTACTTCTCATATAAAATGAAGGAGCAGAGAGCCAAAAATGTTTCTCAAACTATTATTCGTCGAACCACAAAACTAGTGGTAGCATTAAACTGAGGAATATGGAAAGACTTCCAATAAATGGAAATCGAAGATTAGTGCTATTAGCACATTTCAAAGTTATTGCAGTTCAAACAAAAAGGTTTTTCCTAATATTTTTGAAAGTATATTTGATAATTTTCAAACCCTACGATTATATTCAAAAACCTCATTCGGAACAATGATAAATTAGTTTCAACCGGTTCATGCGTATCTTTGGTGACCAATTGGAATAGGCTTCACTCAAAAACTGAATGAGGGTTTTCCATGGATTCATTCCCGATAGCATTTTATTGCGAGAATGAACAATGTCGAAATTGATAGGTTAATCTTTCTTGTACCAAAAATTTGAATATTTTAGATATTTTTGAAATTACATTCAGAATCGAAAAATACGTTTACTAGTTTTCCAGTTGCGCAATGTGTACCAAGAATCAAAAGTCCCATCTTCCACCCGAAAAACAATTTCTTCAAAATATCAACGCCAAAATAACATGTTGAGTACACTTAATAATATAAAAATATATTAATAATGTTTTTTTCTCTTGGAGATGGAGTGCTAAGAGTGATTTGGTAAGTGTTATTGAAGCATGTAGTCATTAGTCACTCAATATTCAACTGGAAAACATTGAAACATAACACATTTAATTAATTTTCTGATATCTAAATCTTGGTTTGAGCTTATTCAAAAAATACTTTTCTCGAAACAACATTTTCAGTGTACTAGTAATGAGTAGTTCCTGGTGCTTTTTTGCATTTTTTGTTATCGTTTTTAAAACCATAAACAAAGCTGTTTACAATGAATTTCCTGACAAAACCAATTTTTGTAAGCCAGCATTTACCTATAATCATCGAATAAGGTGAAAGAGGCAAACATTTGTATTACTTTCAGTGACATCGAATAACCTGCCTCTAATATTTTCTCAGATGATGTGACAACTCTCAGTTTCAATAGTGAAATACAATATTCAATGAAATATTTGAATTATACATTATAATCTGCAATATGAAATAACATTATAACAATACTTCGAAATGATGTGTTTTTTATGTATTGATTCGCATATCATTTAAAAAAGTGAAATCCAATGAAGGTCACGGAGCATAGTAAAGACTGAACATTTCTTGAGAACACGATTCATAATAGAGAGGCAAGACACATTCTTGGATTGGAAAGTGAGCCGGTAAAGAAGCGCCGCTCCTGCTTGATGGACGTAGATACCAAGGACATCGAAAGTGATTTCTTAATGATAACTTTCGCGTGAGATAACGAATAATGAGTTCCTTATAATAGAGTGACATGTATTATCCTAGTCATATTTGATTTTGTACCTTATTAATAATGAAAACTATTGCATTATGATTATTCTCAAAACGTTCATAGATATAGAACATATTCGAAAACCAGTGAAATCATTATACCCACAAATCGACATTCCATATGCCCGCAAAAAGAATTCAAATGAAAAATCGGCAGTTTGTCCGTGCGAATCGATTGTTCGGCAAGTGGAACATTAGATCACCAACTCCCACTTTTTGATTTTATATATCGTTCTTTTTGTGAATAACGCTTTTTTTATTTTTCCACAAATATTTAGAATCTTCTTTGTTCAACGAGTAATTATTCTATAAAAGAAACAGACTGGATTTCAAAAATGTGATGCGTTTGCTACGTTATGTAATAGCTTTCATATACCATCACTTCATTTCGAAAAGTGATCAGGGCAGCAATGTCATCAGGTGTATATTGGTAGTAGCATGCATTCGTAGTCATGTAATCACAATAAGTTGCAGTTTAACTTTCCCTTTTTCTCCTTTCCCTTCCTTGATGACTGATGGAATTTGATTCGATTATTTCTTAACAGTAAGATATACATAAAATTGATGGAAAAGGAAATGGGTACCAAAAATTAAATTGAAGGAAAGCAAGGCTCCTTCCAGTAGAAATTAGTTGTATCTGGATGTTACGACAACTGATGTTAAGAGGGGTGAGTAGAATAAAAATGAACAGAAAATATTGGCCAAAATAAAAACACATACACGTGATGGATCGAGGATAAGTAGTAGAGTCACTGAATGACCTGATTCCATTGTTTCCCGAATAACTCGAAATAATCACCCAAATTATGTATGTAAAATTCTACATTTGAAGTAATGCTTCTGTGTTCATCGTCTGACGGATAATTTTATTTATATATTATTCATCAACTCACCACAAGTGGTCTCATCGGATCCATCTGCACAATCCCTCTCCCCGTTACAGAACAACCCTCTCTCTATACACTGAGAGTCCCCACAGGCCAGTTCTCCTTCGGAGCATACCGGTTTGTCAGTAAACAGATTTGGCTTCACTCTTCGTTCTTTGTTTTTCAACTTGCAATTCTTCACCGAATCTTTCCAGTCACATGTTTGTTTTTCGATGTCGAAGTAGAGTCCTGCTGGGCAACGAATGGCTTGAAGACCCTGAAAAAAATAATTCAATAGAGCCACAAAGTTTAAGAGTATAAATAACGCTTGATATATTCGACTGGATAGTACAAATACAAATGTTCGAGGCTTTCATGTCATGATCAATAGGTCGGCTATAAACGAACATTAAGTCAAATTTCATATCGTCATGACAATGGAATACCATCAAAATCAAAAGAAGAAGTTGGTCATATGAATCCAAAAAATGTTAAATATGGAATGAACATCTAAACTGAGTTGTAGGAATAAGCAGAGTCCCTATTCTTCCTTTAGTTCATAATTCACGTTACCCATTCTGTCCGCTATAGCATGAAAGCAACATTGAAAATGAAAGTGTCATCATGACTATGAAATTGTTTGCAATAAACAAGCTTTTCCTTGTTTAAGTCTTAAAGCATAGACAAAGAATCCTAAATTGATATATTTGCTATATATAGATTGTACCAAAAAACAATTCGGAATTGATACGCCGATGATCGGAATCCTCGAAATTAAGTTGAAAAAATTGTCATTGAATATAATTTACTGAACCCTAACCGTGTTTCCTCATTTTCCAGACTGACAAGTTTTCGCAGAATCCTATTCCTCCTGATAAAACCGGACGATTTTAGCTCTGATAATCCATAGGCAGAGGAAGTAATCCATAATGGTCAGAGTGTAGGTACTCATAGAAGTACCACTTCATTCATTCACTTTTCGTATCAAGTATATATTTTCATAAAAGGTTACAATCATCGATGGACAATCCAAAGCAGCCAGTTATTTTTCATTCGCTACGATACATGAGCTTTTGTTGAGAGGCATTTTTGTAGAAGTTCCATAACATGGTATAACCTTGAAATCAATGAAAATCCAATGAAGTTCTGACCTGACATACAGTGCTTCTCAAAAGTCCGCTCCCCCCCTCTTATTTTTGGAACGATTATACATAAACAAGTGGAATTTGGAAACTGAATATTAAAGGTTGTAAACTTCCCTACTAGTGATGATAGATGACGAAATCGTCAAAGATGACGTTACAAGGCCATTGTGACCAATAATTTTAAATGGAACCCTACGGCAAGCGACACCTCTTTTAAAAGGTATCGAAAAAACCTATTCAATGATACTAATTTTGTTTGTCATGGCAGGTTTAATGGCTCATCAGTAAACATTAAAATTTAAATTCCATTCAGTATGATATTAATTACAGATTTAAGAATCAGTATCTACTTAAAGAAATTGCTCGAAGTGACCTCCATTCACTTCCTGACAGTGAAATATCCTATTTTTGAACTCTTCTCGTACTTTTGCAAATGTGTCTTCGGAAACAGCCTCACATTCTGCAACAATACGTTGTTTTAAAACGTCAATATTGTCAGGTTCAGTGGCGTAAACCTTCGATTTAAGGTACCCCCACAGAAAAAATCCAAAGGTGCAAGGTCCGGTGATCGAGCTGGCCATTCCGTTGAACCTCGTCCAATCCAACTCCTCATCCAAGTACCGTCTTACTGCACCGTAATTGTGTAGAGGAGCACCATCCTGTTGGAATGTTATTTCCAAATTGCCGAATTCATCTGGATTATCTTCCAAAATTTCAAGGATTAACGGTTCTATTGCGTTTTGCAACAGCTCCAGATAAACCTCACCAGTAGAATTAGTATTTAAAAAAAGAGGCCCAACGATGTGGTTTCCCAGGATACCTGCCCAAACATTCACTTTCTGTGGAAATTGGGTATGTGTTTCACGAAACAGGTGAGGATTTGCGTCACTCCAATACCTCACATTCTGTGTATTTACATTTCCATTTAGATAGAAAGTACTTTCGTCACTAAAACAAATTGTTTTGACATAGTCTGGCTGTTGGTTAATTTTAGTTTCCATATTTCCACAAAATTCTAGTCTTAGGTCTGGGTCGTCGTCTGAGAGTTGATGAACCATTTTTAATTTGTATGGATGAAATTTGTTTTTTTTAACACCCTGTGTACTGTACTTCGACTGACTTCACAGGTAGATGCAACGCGAGTTGTTGAAGAAGTAGGATTAACTATTATTTCTGCCAGTATATCAATTTTTTCTCATCAGAAATTTGTGGTCTGCCAGATCGTTTCGCATCATTAATACTACCCGTTGTTTCAAACTTACGAAGAAGCTCCCTTAAATAAGTCCTCGAAACGGGGCGATCGGGAAATCTCTCATTAAAAATGCGTTCTGCTGCATGAATATTTTGTCCAGTTTCACCAAGAATTAGGATCGCTGCTACTTTATCACCTAAAGCACGTACCATTTCGCTACTTGAAGCACTTAAACGTTCGGCTCACAACAGTTTAACAAATTATTGAAATGTACAAAAATATTAAATGTACCAAAAGCTGCTAAAACAGTTCAACGTTCGATCAACAATACACAAATTATTAAATGTACAAAAACTTGGACAATTACAAAAACGTCGAATTAGGGACTAACAAAAACGTCAGCTTATTTGACAACTATCCAGAGGCGGAGCTTGAATTTGGAATTTCAGTATCAACTGATTTAATTCATCACAGCTTTGCGTTCTTTAAAAGCGAGTCGCCAAAACTGCCATAAACACAAACAAAATTAGTATCAAGGTTTTTTCGATACCTTTTAAAAGAGGTGTCGCTTGCCGTAGGGTTCCATTCGAAATTATTGGTCACAATGGCCTTGCGACGTTATCTTTGACGATTTCGTCATCTATCATCACTAGTAGGGAAGTTTACAACCTTTAATATTCAGTTTCCAAATTTCACTTGTTTATGTATAATCGTTCCAAAAATAAGAGGGGGGGGAGCGGACTTTTGAGAAGCACTGTATAAAGCTGGTGGACATAAAAGGCGGCCCACAAAATATGAATTCATTGAAAATTAATTAATTCATAGCAATTATCTATTTGTGTTAAAAACTTTTCGAATGAAATTTGTGCAGCTCATGAAGTTATTTCAAAAGACCTATAGTTGGGCAATATTGGTATGAAAATGAAAGATTTCGAATTTTTTCAATCATTGCAAGGCCGCCATTTTGAAACTACCAAACTAATTCGGGCTATCTTTGAACTCAATCGAATTATTAATGGAAAGTATCTTTGAGCAAAATTTTGTTTCATTCGATTGAAAAATAGGCCATCTTTCCATGTCTAGAAATTTCATAATATCCTATATATTGATTTGTTTGAAAATATGAACAGGATGTTCATAAGATCAGATGTGGAATCATCTGCGACTGAAAGATAAACTTTAGTCACTATCTTCCATCGCTCAAGATAACCCTTGTGGGGTATTCATGTTGAAAAGGGAAAAATTTTCAGATGAATATTGAATAGAAATATTTTTCTGTTAATTGAAAAATCCACGATAAAAATTAAGTTATTGTTTGTGAATATCTAACAGAAAACAACTACTTCACCGGCTGAAGCAACGCTGGACATTGAACTACATCTGATAGATATTGAAAAAGGACCCTGACTAAAATGAAAAAATCTGAAAGTGAAAATTGTTATTATTATTCAGATTGTTATTTGATTTTTTATTCCAGTCTTAATTAGGAACTCAAATAGATGATAGAGACAAAGAATAATGTTTTCCAAGAGAGAGTACTCACCAGAAATCATTGATGCAAGAGAGGCATTGGATTCACTAGGTCTTCAATATATTTTTGTTGACGAAAATCTATTTCACGCTTCCAAGATCATCAGGAAGACCCGAAGAAGTGGGAAAATTATTTTTTAGAAGCTATCTCACTTTGAAAGTGTGTTTCCCATTTCTTGGTGATGTATTGAAGACCTAGTGAATTCGATGCCTCTCTTGCATCAATGTTACAAATGATTTCTGGTGAGTACTCTCTCTTGGAAAACATGTTTCTTTGCCTCATTTATTTATATGAGTTCCTAATTGAGACTGGGATAGCAATTCAAATAACTATCTGGAGGAAAATGAAAATTTACACTTTCAGATTTTTTTCATTTGGGTCATTTTTCAATATCTACCAGATGTAGTTCAATGTCCAGCGTGGCAATTGAGAATTTTTCCCTTTTCAACATCCTATATATATTCTTCACTCCAAAAACTCAGTGTTTTTTCTTGAAGCCTGTTGTATGTTTTGGCATGGGGGACTTTCTTGGGTTTTGGATTCGTTTTTCATTTTGTAATAACTAGCGATTGATTTTTTCTTTATTCAATATTTTACTACATTAAATATTTAATTAAGAAAAATACTGAAGAAGCCAAGGTCGAAAAGTTATATATATATATATATATATATATATATATATATAAAAAAATAGATGAAATAAAAGCCAAGGTCAGTTTATCATCAGGAGTAAATCGAAGAACAATACAAGTGAACTATTTTATTTAATTAAGTTCATATTGTAACTTCATCTATGTTGAGTTAGCTTCATGATGTTACCAATTGTATGTGTATTCATTGTAATCAGGTCAATGAAGAATAACATAGTTAGTTAAGTAAAACACATTAAAATTGTAAAAAACTATACTAAAGTTAATCTCACCAGTGGTGTATAAAGTGGTACTGGTATATGTCATTTTATAGAGACAATTGACATATGACACACGTCAACTATGACGTTTGAGGTTAGGTGTTACCAACTGTTGATTTTTTTAACAATTGGTAACACCTTACCTCAAAGGTGTTTCATATGTCAATTGTCTCTATAAAATGGCATGTACCAGTACCACTTTATACACCACATGGTGAGATTAACTGTAGTATAGTTTTTTACAATTTTAATGTGTTTTACAACTCTTAACTTAACTCAATTGTTATTTTTCATTTGACCTGATTCACAATGTACGAACAATACAAATTTTGTGTAACATCATGGAAGCTAACCTCAACATAGATGTAAGTTACAATATGAACTGTAATTAAATGAAATAACTTACTTGTATTGTTCTTCGATTGTAGTCTCCCTGATGATGGGAATAAATCTAAAGAGAGTTTTCTTTTTCCTATGCTGCAAACGTCATTTTTCATGTGTTTGATTACGAGTGTGTTTTCAGGTTGATAACTGAGTACAATATTCATTCCTTTCGACTTCCGTTAATTATTGACACCGTTTAGATACCACTATGGAATAAGAGTCCTAAAGGATTTGCAGTGAGCACTGTGTGTTATAACATCTTGTGCTCCACAGATAATGAGACCCAAACAATGTCATCAGTTTCAACGCCATGAAAATCTATCAGAACCATTCCCTAGTCAAAAATTATTCAGATAATTCAGACATAACAAAATGTACCATAAAAACATTACTTTTGATTTCAGGAACTTGCAAAAGGGTAAATTACGGAACTCAGTCCGAAAACAAGATGATTGAAATCAATTAGTTGGCCACAATTCAAAGAGTATTTGTGAAAATCAAGCACACCTCCTACTATCACAGTAAAAACATAAATATATTCGCCAATAATTTTTTGTGTGATCGAATCTACTTTGTTTTTGGTGTTGAACATTTTTGCTCTTGGCAATTGGATCAATAAAAAATTAATGAATGAACATTTATGGAAATTCACAAGACAAATTCGAGTCCACCAGCGCTGCTACACTCATAGCTTTGCCTTCAGATATTCCAGAGAAAACAAAACCGGTGAAGAATTAATTTATATATATATATATATATATATATATATATATATATATATAAATATATATATATATAAATATATATATATACAAAATTGGTAGTTTTATTTGCTGACTAGATAGGAATTAAATGATTGGTATTTGGGTTATGCAGCAGGCCAATAAGTGTACACAGATTCCAAGCTTTCCATAATATTTATTATCATCATCAGGGATGCTACAAAGTAGGAAGACACATATGAATATATAATAAAGAAAAAACAAGCCGGTTATAACTTACAGTGCGGCGATGATGTTGAACATAATAATGATTTTATATGGATAAAACTGGGGATAAAACATCTTTCAAAACTCACAGGAATCAACCACAATCCACATTATATACGGAAACAATGTATTATTATGTTGAAATCAAATTGTGTGATTGGATCATGTTTTTCTTTGAGGTTGTCAACTAGACATGTGACTGAATACATTCTCAAATAGAATGAAGCAGTGTTACCAAGTGAACTTGGCAATGGTATGGAATATTTCCATATGTAGATTTAAATATGTTCTATCATGAATTAAGAATTTAGACTTGTGAACATAAGATGATGTGGATTGAAAGAATCAAACTATGTTATTTGCATTCAGGGGGGTAATCTGCTGATTCCCCTTCAGATCAGGAATATCTACAAAAATTAAATAAGAGTAAATCTCACTCAAGTGTTTTAAATCTGTTTTTTTATTTAGAGGATTTTCTGTTTGTGAAATGTGAACCATCTCTAAAAAGAGTATCTTGGTAGTGTTTCTTTCGTTGGATAAAATTTTTACTGATATATAATCCATACAATGTCCCTCCTTAAAGACATGCTCACTCAGTGCACATCTCTCCGGGTTCAGTCTACTGTCATGGATGTTTGTCCTATGTACTGTTTATCACAGTGTTGACACGGTATACAGTAAACTATTTCCGAACAGCTGGTGCATGGGGTCTTGTCTTTTAATTTTTAAAAAATTCTACTGAGAGGTAGCACATTTGTGTGAGCTATTTTAATGTTTTCCAAAAAAGACTTGAAGGTTCTGGACAGTCCAGGTGTGATATCTTTAATAAAAGGTGAAGAGGAATGAAAAAAACATGTAGGAGAGGGGTCTGCAATTCGCATATTGACTGGTGGAATTGATGGTGCCTTAATTAGATGAGAATTGGTTATGTCATCCATAGATGAAGTATTATACAAAATCTTCTTAAGGAAAGAAGCAGGATATGCATTCTGTAAATAATGTTAAGATTATTGTGAAAGGAACTGTCAGATATCCGGATTACTCTTGTTTTCATCTGTTGGATCAGATTGGCCTTCATGCTCTGTTTGTGATACGACCAATAATAATGTAACGACCAGAACTCATTGGTTTTCTATACCAATCGATGAGTATGGTATTGTCTGGTGATCTGATAAATAACGTATTTAGAAAAGGCACGCTATTATGTTCATTCTCTCTTTATATTGTATGTATGTGTGGGTCTTAGCTATTGAAGATGAACAATGTTTTATCAACGGAATCTCTAGGTATTGCTATAATAATATCATCAACATATTTTTTAAGAAAGGGTGGTGTGTATGGGAGAACATTTGTGACCTTGTCTAACAAATTATCCATAACATATGCTGCCAGTATTGGGCTTATTTTTGCACCCATTGGGGTACCAAATGTTTGTTTATAATATTTATTATTGAATGTGAAATATGTATTATTGGAAAGGAAGGTGTCTTTCGTTTAACTGCAAAAACCAGTAGGTACTGACGTTCCACTTATTAAATATTGCTCTTAGGCAAGCATGTAACATTGCTAAACAGAGAAACCACATCTAGGCTCGCCAGTACAAAATTATTTCGTAGTTTAAATTTATTGAACATGTTGTTTACTTGAAAACGTAATAATCGTTATCAAAGTAATATGCTTTCGTTAATACGTCAGTTAAAAAAGATGAAATTTGTTCTGTGGGTGCTCCTATTGAAGCCACTATTGGCCGACCAGACAACGTCGGTTTGTGTATTTTTGGTAGTGAAACTGAATTGTACGACGTTCATTTCTTTCTTAGTAACTCATCAATTTCGTCATTCATGTGAGCTAATTTTATTAATTTGTTACTGTTCGATTGAATAGATGAGGTTGGATCAGAACGAAGCTCAATGTTTGATTCGTCGCCCACTATGAGATAATTTGACATCGCTATATATTGATCTATGTTCATAACTACAGCTACATTGCCCTTGTCTGACTTGGTAACAATTAAGTTTCGATTGTTATTCAAAAACTTTTTCGATCGATAATATAAGCAACGAAAAAATGAAAAACTGCATTGTGAATTGTGAAAACCATTTGTAATAATATTAGTAGATTTTGAGATAGCAATATATGTCAGTTAAAAAGATGAAATTTGTTCTGTGGGTGCTCCTATTGAAGCCACTATTGGCCGACCAGACAACGTCGGTTTGTGTATTTTTGTTAGTGAAACTGAATTGTACGGCGTTAATTTCTTTCTTAGTAACTCATCGATTTCGTCATTCATGTGAGCTAATTTTATTAATTTGTTACTGTTCGATTGAATAGATGAGGTTGGATCAGAACGAAGCTCAATGTTTGATTCGTCGCCCACTATGAGATCATTTGACATCGCTATATATTGATCTATGTTCATAACTACAGTTACATTGCCCTTGTCTGACTTGGTAACAATTAAGTTCCGATTATTATTTAAAAACTTTTTCGATTGATAATATAAGCAATGAAAATTGCGTTGTGAATTGTGAAAACCATTTGTAATAATATTAGTAGATTTTGAGATAGCAATATTTCTTTCATGATTATCCGAAATCGATGAGGTGATGCAGTGTACATCTGCAAGAATACTTTTCAAAGAGATATCTTTCTCTATCAAGGGTTCGATACAGAACTTTGGGCATAGAGATAAAAAAATGAAAATATCTTGAGGTATATGAATAGTAGACAAGTTTTTTATCCACCTTGTCTGTGTTTAATTTATCTTGAAATTCACCATCCTTCAATTTTTATAGTTTTGATAAAAAAAGTTGTTTTACTCTATGGAAAATTATTTGAAAAAATTTGCGTTGTATACTGGAAAATTCTAAAAAAAAATATTGCATTTTTTAATTCCTTTAGGTATTCTTCCAGCTATCTAGTGACACGATTGTATTTTTTTCTGACTATGAGATATCTTGAATCTTGCCAGATTTTTCTCAATCATCTCATTTCTTTTATATTTTCTCGAATATAAAAAGCTGTTTAGCTTTTTGAATTATCGTGGTGACTTACACTTCTACTACTTGTTTTCTTGTTCAATCTGATGCACTGATGCAATAACAAAGGAATGGCATTCTGGAAATCCGTGGGCCAATATGTGATTCATAAGTTGACAGATGACCTGAACTCAGTTCTTGCACAACTCTGCCTGGTGATATATTACATATTGAAGTCACCTCCAGCTAGCAATCTGTTTTTTTAACTAGTAAAGTGACTTCCAAAAACATATTTATTTGTTGAATAATTTGGAGGGCAACAGGCTGCTGGCATTAATATAGAATCAATCTACTATCGTATGTGGATACTCATAGCTCAAAGTTCGGGTTTCCTAATGTTATGATTCTTAATATCTTGTCGTACATGCTCATGCAATCGGTCAGCATCAGCATAAATGATATTATGGTATTATGAAGTTTGCATTAGAAATTAAATGTTAGTTCAATATGGATAGAGTATCTATTTTATGTAGAACTGGAAATAATTCCATTTCATGTTCGTAGTTTGTCATACCATTTGCGTTCCATAAAGCAATATTTGGTAACTGAATCATGTTCAATTTTGCTATTAGATGACGTGATCTAGCTATTCTCCTAGTTTATAACAACAACTGTTATCGTACTTTGTTGTTCTTCGATTAGGCTCTGCTGTGCTAATGTTGCTGTTTTGCTGTGCTAATGTCGCTAAATGATGTACCTGGATTGTGTTGTTGATTCCCTGTTTTTTGGGCGTATGTTATTCCACTTGTATGTTGTGTTGATGTTTTAAGTTTGATTTGTCCCTTGTTGCCTATTGTTGACCTCAGAGATATTCAAACTATCTCTCGGCTGCGACGTTTTTACTGCAGATTGTTGAAATGTCACTTTATTTTGCGAATGAATCTTATTTAAATGATTTCTTTGTGTAACTAACAACCTTTAAAATTTGGAGGATGAAATTGTCCACAAAGTGATCGCTTCATGTCTGGCTTCTAATTTCCTGATTCACCATAAATGGCGATGTTCACAACTGCCCTAGTGGATTCTGATATACTTCAGAATATTCATTAACTCCTTTATTATTTAAGCGATGTCTAGGTCAAATTTGTGTTTTGTCTAGTAGCTTCTTGTACGTTATTGAGTTACTAGTTTTGATACCAGTAGCATCCAGCTGTGCTTTTGTTGCTTGTTCCAAACACTGAGGACTGGATTTGCTTCTTTTCTTTTCGATATGATAGTATGGAAATTATTCGGTTCATACAAAGTTTTTTCCACTGTATCTTCATTTGTTACTTCAACAATAATCGTTTTTATTTTAACTTTGTAATTTATATATATATATATATATATATATATATATATATATGATAAAATAACAAAGAGAAAATAAAAACGACTATTGTTAAAGTAACAAGCCCTAGTGGAAGAAATACAATGGCTAAATAACAACTATATTTTTTTTCTTTTCATTGTATGTGTTAGAGAAAATGTCATCACTATTGGATTATTAAGAGAGAAACGATGACAGGAAGTGCAAAATAATCCACAGTTCTCTTCATTAATATTTGAAACTTTGAAAGATTTAGTGTGAGAAAATAAGTATTTTTGGGATTCTACTTTTGATGAAGCTTAAATTTTGTAATGGAGAAATACATGTTTAACAAGTTAGCGTATTGATATCTGATTTTCCATTCACACAATTACTTTCCTCATCATTGTTGAAGAATTATACATCAATCTAACCAGAAACGTCTAGGTCGAAAATAGATAAAAATACTTCTGTACACTCATGAATACACAGTTTATGAAATTAAATGATATCAGTTCACCAGTAATATGAACTTGATTATTTACAAATGAAAATGTCTCTGATTCCCTGAATTAAATTAAAAGGGGGTATTCATTTTACCCTCTAGGGAGACCAAGAGTCATTCAAAAAATGTCAAAAGTACCATCAGCATGAAAAACAATATTTAACCTCAAACGAGCACCTAGAGTGAACTTCTGCGAGAGTGTTTCGATTTTGAGGTATTTCCAATTATAGTTGGAAATTTGCGGGATAACATCCGAATTGTAAATAGTTCTCATCACCGTGAAGGAATAACCTCACATCACTCCAATTATTTTGAAAACTCAGGTTCAGACAATAAGCAAGTGGACAATACATAATTATCGTTACATCGTTGTCCGGTGCCTATTGAAAGGCTTTCCATTAACCCATTTATGCCCAGCGAGTCACTAATGACCCATCTCACAAAAGATAGCACCTATGTTTGCAGATGTGTTTCGTGGTTTGCTCTTGGCAGAATATTAACAACAAATGTTCGCCTGTAAGATATTTTCAGCCGACGGTGTTACAAGTGTGTGACAAGTGTGCCATTTTGAGGTGTCAAGAACATGTGTAAGGATAATTACTGGTATGTTTCAAAGATTTTATTTTCAGTGAGATATAATATAATGCTTTCGAATTTATACAAAGGAAACTGCTTGTGTTATTCTTCACTTTACCCCGTAACGTTTACACAGGGTGGCCTCTGAAGTTTGTGGGGTCGTTAACGACCCTCTGGGCACATGAGATCTGTATATTTTGATTGTCCACAGGAATAAACCTCTTACAACTGCTGAGCTATTGGACGAATTGGAACACTTACATGAAGATGGTGATGTGCCGAATCTCATTTAAATAACACTACCCAACGACAATGGAAACGAAAGTGATGAGGATTCAGGTTACGAAGACTGTAATGACCTTAATAAATTGAATCCTCGACAACTTCAAAAACAAGCTGAAACAGATTTACTTCAAGATTAACATTTTAATGATAGATAATCTAAAAAGGAGATTGAGATGGAAAATAATGTGATTGAAGCAGTAATCCAACAAGTGTCCATATCTGATGAAGACGAAATAGGAGAGTTAAAAAAAATTAAAAAGCTACAAACAAAAAATTGAAACAGAAAAAGCGTAACTGGAAAAGGATGCAACACATACAACAAGTTGTTTGATAGAGATTAGTTATGTTTTGCCTTTAACTCTTTCGGAACATAGTAATCCTGTTGAATTTCTGGAACTTTTTCTTTCTGAAGATGTTTTAGAATTATTAGTAAAATACACTATGATGTTTGCTGCAACGAAAAATTATCGCCCGGAACATGGAAATGAAGAACTTCCATTATTTATTGCAATACTATATTTCAGTGTATATGTGCCAGTTCCCAGACGCAGAATGTTTTGGGAAGCACGAGAAGATTCTCAAAATACTCTTGTTGTGAATTCAATGGGGCGTAACAGATTTGAGTAAATATTTCGTTTCATTCATTCAGCGAGCAACAACATCCTGGCCAAAAATGATAAAATGGCCAAATTACGGCCACTTATTAGTAAAATCAACGAAAAATTCGTTGGATATGCGCCTATTAGCTCATATCTTTCGGTATTGAAAGTAAACCTGGTTCGTTTTGGATACAAGGCGTGGGTTTTAGTGTTTTCTTCCGGATATCGTCTAAACTTTGATATATACCAAGGACGTGATATTGAACGTAAAGATCCGGAAAAATTGGACCTTGGTGGAAGCATTGTCCAAAATTTTGCAACATTTTTGAAACAGCAACTTCCAGAAGTAGATTTTTCTATGTTTTTCGATAATTTTGTTAACAGTGCCGCTTTAATTACTCATTTACATAAAATGGGTTTTGGAGGAGTCAGAGAAGATCGGACTGAGAAATGTTCATTGGAAACCTCAAAAATTATGAAAAAGAAGGACAGGGGCACATACGAAAGTGCATTTGATGAAATCAATGATGTTGTCTGTGTTAGGTGGAGTGACAATAGCGTGATGACAATGTTGTCTAATGAATATGGTGTGGATCCTATAGGAAAATATTCTAGGTACTCCGCAAAAGGAAAGAGAAAAGTCGAATTCACGCAACCCCATCGATCGATCAGATTGACACCAATATAGCGAAATACAGAATCGCATTCCGTGGTAAGAAATGGCATATACCAATTATGTTTTGGATATTCGATGCATGCATGAGCAATGCCTGGGTATAAGCTAGAAAATATGGAATGAAATTGGACATCTTAGAATTCAGACGACAGGTTGTAACAGCAGTTTTACAAAAGTACGGAAAGAATCCTATGGGCGCAGGAAGAAAATCAAACAAACTTTTTACCGTTCCTGATAATGGACAGCATTTAGTTCCTACTGGCCAAAAAAGGGAGAGATGTGTGTAATGCCAAAATAAAATAACTAAATTTTGTGAAAGGTGTAATGTGGCTTTGCATGATAAATGTTTTCAAGAATTTCACAAACGTTAATATCCCATTATTGATTCTGATAAATCCAACCAGTTGAACTTTGAATAAAGCATTTTCAAAACTGTTCATTTATTTGCCTAGCGGGTCGTTAACGAGCCACATCAAATTTCAAAAACTAGAAAGATTTTTCATTTTATAACTTTTTTATCTTGATAAGTTGCTCTATGAGACAGACCATGGAAACTTTTATCGGAATTCGATGGAAAAAAATAATTCGGACATAAATGTGTTAATCCATCCAAATGTCTCAGTCGGTGAATATGAGTTATGATTGAAATCTGGTTAGTTGCAAAATATATAAAAAGGTTGATTTGATAAATAAATATTATAAACTGCACGTAATTGAGACAAAAATTAATCATACGCGTTACCTACGTTTGAGAGGTGTTATATAATATGCAAAATGTATTTCGATATTATCTAGTTGACGAAAAAAAAATACCTATTAAAGGAAATGAAGCTTATGTATAACTTAATAACAATAAAATTAAGTACATTTCAGGAAAATTGAAAATTTTCATTCTTATTATTTTCTCAAGTCAATGATATGGATATAAAAACCACTATTCCATATCAATTAAAATAAACTATTTTTCGTGTATGTGTATGCTATAACAATTGCAATGATTGCATTAGTCCATCTCTTATCAATGACATTTGTAAATTCATTATAGGCTGCTCCTTCAATTTGGGCTTGTATGTAGTATGAAAATCGTGTGAGTTACTTATATTTCCATTTTTATTGAGAGTGAACAAGCGATAGGCAACATTCATTTCAATCAAATGCAAATTACATTTGCTCACATTATTTTTATAGAAATAACATAGTAAGGGACATGTAGGTTACTTGGGCCCATACTATATCAAAATTTAAATTACATCAGACTTTCAATAAGACAGCTCGCCATGTTATACTTCTTTTGGCTTTATGGCCGGCCCAATAAAAACGAAATTATGTATATCTATATGAGTTCTGCACCACTTGCCGGGTTATTTTTCAGATAAATCAATCATATGAGTATAATGATTTGAAAAACAGATGGAAGGTAAACGAGCGCTTTTCCACTCTTAAGGCTTTGACAATAGAGAATCAAGTATGGCTTCGGCAACAATTTTCACTCTAGTTGAGGCCATCAGTAGGGCTAGTTATACTAAATATTTCAAAAAACATTTTAGTCCACGATTCGCTTTCACATCAACGACGAAGTTCGAGAAAAAGTTACTGTATCATTGAAAATGAAAAATGTCTTATTCCTCAAGACAGCTGACTAC
This sequence comes from Gonioctena quinquepunctata, assembly GCA_018342105.1. Classification (NCBI taxonomy): domain Eukaryota; kingdom Metazoa; phylum Arthropoda; class Insecta; order Coleoptera; family Chrysomelidae; genus Gonioctena; species Gonioctena quinquepunctata. The sequence goes on along the minus strand of JAFIRS010002481.1, from coordinate 72,241 downwards.
AAAAACCTATGCAATAGGGGTATTTTGGTCGCATATCCATAAGAAAAAAACAACTACTTCCCTAGCTAATGCTTCGACGGACGTTGAATGACATCCGATGGATAAACGTGCAAAGTCCTTGCAAATGTTTGTTGCGAAATGGATCAATATTAACCACTTCACTCAGGCTGACCACCTGTAGACCGGTTTCGGGGTATCTGCCCCTCATCAGTACAGGGAGGGTCAAGCAGACAATGATCAATGTTTGCGTTACCTGACCGAAACAATTCACATCAATCCATTTCAAAGCATTTGCTGGAATTGAATTAGCAGAATCTCACCCCATCTCAATACAACTACTGCAACTAAAACATTACCAACTTCGAATGTCATCCTGAATCCCAGGATAGAAATATCTGCAATAAGAGACATAAATCTGTAATATTCTTGATAGCAAGCCATAATTTCATTAAAAATGAAAAATGGCTTATTCTTCAAGGCCAACATACACCTATTGTATAGGTTTTTGTAGTCAGCTGACTTGATAAATAGGACATTTTTCATTTTTAATAAAATCATGGCTGGCTATCAAGAATTTTACAGATTTCTGTCTCTTATTGCAGATATTTCTATCCTGGGATTCAGGATGACATTCGAAGTTGGTAATGTTTCAGTTGCAGTAGTTGTGTTGGGATGGCGTTAGCTCCATTCTGCTAATTCGATCCCAGCAAATGCTTTGAAATGGATTGATGTTAATTGTTTCAGTCCGGTTACGCAAACAGTAATCATTGTCTGCTTGACCCTCCCTGTACTGATGAGGGGCAAATACCCCGAAAACGGTCTACAGGTGGTCAGCCTGAGTGAAGTGGTTAATATTGATCCATTTCGCAACAAACATTTGCAAGGACTTTGCATGTTTATCCATCGGATGTTATTCAGTTATTCAACGTCCGTCGAGGCATTAGCCAGGGAAGTAGTTTTTTTATGGATATGCGACCAATATACACCTAGTGTATAGGTTTTTGAGAAATGAGACATTTTTCATTTTTAATGAAATTTTGGCTGGGTATCAAGAATGTTACAGATTTCTGTCTCTTATTGCAGAGTTACTGTATGTTGTACTCTATGTTGCTGTGTACAGATGTTTCATTTTTCCACTAACCTTTTGTTGCCCAATAATATTTTGTAATGAACTTGTATTCTCATTAATGTTGAAGCTTTGACAACAGTGTTGTTGTATTGAGTATGGCTTCGGCTACAATGTTTTCTCCAGTTAATTGAGCCCATCAATAAGGCTACTTACTCTTTGAGAAAAAAAAATCATATAAAACGTCCACTTTTGACTTCTACGCCAACGTTTTTTAAATACCGTTCGAAAAATAGTTACTGAATGTTTCAATGTGGCAGGAGCTATAAATTTTTTTAAATTGGTAAAGTCATTTCGCCTATGAAGACTGGGGAAGTGAACAAATGTAAATTGAAGTTATTCTTGAAAATATATTTTTTTAAATATTTGTATTCGACTTTTAACAAGATGTAGCGCAAAGTTTCCAGTTCGTATACAAAAGCGACAAGCTTTTGAATCTATTCACGGAATAATCTACGTCACACATCCAAAGCAATTATGTTTTACTTTTTAGTACATTTGAATAAAAGCATGTATTTGAAAAGGTTTTTTATTATTTAATTTATTTTGTGCTTTTTAATACTTAAATACGCCTCAATCTGTGCATTTTTGTTAAAACATCGTTATTATGAGGCCTTTTTTTCCTGTAAGTTCTGAGCTATCTAGTCCTTCAATGAGGAGACCATCTGAAGATTAACTCATCCGCTATCTTGGAGTTGCCATCTTCAATTTATGAATTTGAACTGAAAATCAATAATATTCGACTAAATTCATAATATCCGACATTCCAATTTTGAATCGAACCATAATTACAAAATTCGCCATCTTGAATTTGTGAATTTTCATAAAAAAATCATGATTTCCGACCCCCGAAAACCCCCATATTTTATGAATTTTGAAGAAAAATTCATAATCTTTGACCTTGAAACCCCCACATATCAATTTTGAATCGAATCGGGCCATAAACCAAAATTTCGTCCGCCAAAACCCCCCAAATACAAATTTTGAATGGAATCGTACCATAATCACAAAACTCTTCCGCCATCTTAAAGCAGCCATTTTGTTTTTTTTCCTCTAAAAAAAATTAATAATGCATTGTCACCGGAATTATGAACACCTGCCAAATTTCATCTCAATCGGATGTCGGCAAGTGCTCCAAAAATGAATTATAAATTTTGAACCGGAAAGAATGACATACGAACGAAGCAAGTTAAATGATAGCTTGTGAAAATACAATAAATATTCAATTGCCGAAATATTAATCGTTTTCCTCCGTATGGGTGAATTAGCACGAAATGATACAATTTTCGAAGATGTAAAACAATTACTTAATAATTCCCTGTCCAAAGTAACTGTAGAAGTTGCAGAAATCTTGAAGAGGAACAGAAAATGTGGATGAAACCTTATAGCTAATAATAATCAACATTCGAACTGAGGACTTATCTGATTGCTTTGGAAAGAAAGATTGTGGAGTGGAATTGTTATTTTAATACTTTAATCAAACCCGCCAAAATTATTGTATTAAACTTTTTCATTAATAAACGGAATAAATCTGATATAACTGGAACATAAATTAATTAATACTAATTAAATCACTATCTATCGTAAAGGAATGAAACACTACCTTACCTAGCTATCTAAGTTCCTCTTTCCACCATATGGAGTTACACCCAACCTACTTCTCGCTAAGCTTTCCAAGTCGATTGCAATCCAATCTCTATTTTATGAAATGTTTCATTTGCAGTAACGCTGAATATGTGTGAATAAATATTTAAATTCGAAATTATTTTTTCGCCGAGGAAACATTAATTCTGCTTGCAAATCGGTAAAGTTTCCACGCAATAATTGCACAATTTAATTTTCTATTCATACATGTATCAATTTACAGCCCAAACATACTTCTTAGTGCCCATATACTACCCAATAAACTATTTTTACCATTCCTGATGTATTCCTCTATTCGTTATAAAGACAAAATATTCCAACAAGTCGAATGGACTAGGTCTCACATTTTTACCAAGAAACTTTCATTTCGGGCTATTAGATTATAATATCGATGTTTATTCTCATGAATTCAAAAATTGAAATATTTGTTAATAAAATCAGCTCCTAAAAATATTTTGAACTGGAAGTATTGGAAAAATACTTTTTTATTGGAAAGAAACCAAATGAATGAATCAATCAATCGGAAAATTCTTCTTGGAATTATATTTTTCCCTAATGAAATTCAGGTGATATGTCATAATCATGAGATATATCTGAAATCGGAGGATATTCGAAAGAGAAGTAAATAAACATGGTGCTCATCCGTTTACAGTAACATGAAAAGAAACTCCGCGTTTTTAATCGATGATTGAAAATTACCTATCATTTCCTCGAGCAACCCAAAGAGAATTTGTAAACGTTCTTCAAATTCTCTGAACGATTTTAAAATTTTTCGTTACTTTCAATTAATTTTTTGAAGACATAATTTATCAAACACCGCTATAAAATGTAAAATTTTAAATGCTACGTTTTGATACGTCACATTGCTCATAACTGTTTGTTTCATTACTGGTGAGGAATTTTCACGTAACTGAATATAGAAGCCTTCACTCGAGAAAAAAATCAAATAATAAGAAACAAAAACAGCTTATTAATTTAGTTACAGTTGTAGTTCTTCTGTATATACATTAACAACAAGATTACTACAAACACAGTTACCAAAATTATGTCCTGAACCCAACGGAATATTTATTTTCTCCTTCGAAATACCTACTTAGTCGATTTGTTGAAAATATGAACAGAAAATAACTTCATTTTTATCGTAGATTTTTCAATTCACAGAAAAATCTTTTTATCAATATCCAATTCAGAATGTTTCCCTTTTCAACCTACTTGGTCCTTATACACTGAGCCTGATGGATTTAATTTGGTTGAAACAGTTACTTCAGAATGTTCTAGTTTGTTATTTTCAATTCTTTTTTTTTTTGCCAATAAGTTTTCACGTAGCCTTCTGCCACAGTACCCATGCTGCCTAATTTTTAAAATATATCCTCCTCAAGCTGCGAGCAAAGATGTAGATCACCGCCGGAAACAATGTCCAGCATAACTGACAGGATTTGGTGAACCAAGATGTTGGGCAATTAATTTTAATAAGGGTCCAAATGTATTGATACCTACAGGCTATAATCCTCGCTTGTTATTATATTTAACAAAAAAGCGATCGTGCTTTGTAATTTGTGTTCGCAGGTTGACGTATTTTCGAATATTATCAACTGAATGGTCTTTATATCCAGAAATGTAACAAGTTATGACAAAAAATTCCCGTACATGATTTGTTTCTGTTTAATATAGTAATTTAAAAAAATCCCTCATCTACAACATATCTGATAGGTATCTCAGCCAGTTTCGCTTTTCGCAACTCCAATAATCATTGCCACCTAAAATAATTGATGAACCAACGATATTTCAAATACAATGACAGAAAATTATACCATTGCGAACAAAAACTTCCTGTCATCAGCCACTCTAATAAACTTTCAAAGTACTTTCTTGTAAAAATCATAGATTTTTTGGCGTGATCGCAACGTCGCGTCGGCCGCGTTTAGTACCTGAATAGGTGACCATCTGACAAGGAAGGTGCGCGTAAAATGCCCTAACAACTGTAGCGTAGTAGCATATTCGCAGCTGCAGGCGTCTTATCAATAAACACGAGATAAGACGATAGATATGCCGTCCTTCGGAGGGGACGTTAAGATGGCGGTCCCGAGTTCATAGATGTTGAGCTCGTTGAAGAACCCTTCCTCTGAAAAAACAGTGGATTCGGAAAAATTTCCGGTTGGGGGTGTTTAGCCTTGGTCTCAGAAATAGGCCGACGTTAACTAAAGCAATAAAAAAAAACCCGCAGATCTTCGATTCAAAAAATCTACTCAACGTCAATGTCACTGTTTTTTTTTACATTTAATTCTGCTATTAACATTGAGTAGTTTTTCATTGTTTCAAAGGACGCTAACAGAACTTTTTTGCAAACATTTTCTACTTCTTCTTTCGAAAATATTTTTCTAATTTCTAATATACCTACTCCTTTTTTTGTGGCTATTATTGAATTAATTGCGAAATTAGCTGATTATTCTATATCAGGCCTATCTACCTCAGAATCATCTGTTTTCAGCTTAACTTGCAATAAAATATTTATTTAGTATCCGTAACAACGCCCAAATATAGCGATGAACTTCAATTTATGTGTACTGCTGTAAGCGTTGTTCCATCTTCTCTATTCAAATTCTTCTTTATTTCAAAGGGTGATTGTGATTGACACATTTTGAATTTTGTACTTGATTATGAAAAAACTAATTTTATTTGACTATTACATTCGTCTCAAATTAAATTAGTCTTTTCATAACTGGTTACGTAAATAACTATTATATTCCATTCAATATAAGAAAGCTTACCGAAGATGTGCATTGGATGACGTCACGACAATTGTCACCTTCACCGGTTACTAGTCGGAACCACTCCCCGGCATCTTTGTCTTTACACAATTCAGCCTCGAAACTCTCCTCTTTCTTCGGTGCGGTTTCTTCAGTTTGTTGTTGTGCAAAACCTTGAACAAAGGAATAATCATGAGTCGAATGGAAGGTGATATTGATATAGAGTACTAATTGGTATTTAGGAATCTGCCATAAAGCAGAGATTCGAATTAAAACAAAAAATGGTTATAATTATTGTTTCAGGAAATGTATAAGACAATGAATAATATGAAACAAATACCATCGTTTGAATGAACGTTTCAAGTTTTTTTTTGCAATACAATATGTATTTCATGCCCTCCCATATTGCACCATTTCATATTCAAAATTTAGGAGAAAAAAGGCAACTGCTAGGTACATCGTAAACGATGTATTCCGATAAGACTGGGCAAGAAACCTACAATATTGTATTTTCCTTCATTTCCAGAAAAAATCAAAGGAAGTATGAAACTAGAAAACTGCAAATCTCGCAAAGTGCTTCAACTGCCGTTGATAATTGTGCCCTCAAGTGATTCACCTCTCCCACCATCAGTTGGCTACAGAGTGATAGCTTTTATTATACGGACGATTGTGAAAAATTTTAGTTTGAGTTCGTTGTAATTTCATTGATTACCTCATGATGATATATGTTGATTTGTTTTGAAAATATGATTTTGTTAAATCACGTAAAGCACATCTGCGACTAAATATAAACTTTCCTAAATATATGTATATAATTCAAGTTCAAGTTTGCATCTGCGAAATGACGTTCGTCGATACAAAGGAATGTAATGAACATAATGAAATTATCCAAGTCGATCGACAGTTTCAATATTCTGGAATACTTTGGATTATGCTTATCTAGGCCAATCATTAGAGATTTTTCGTGACAAAAATAGCACCAGGAAACCGACTGTGCCATCATACGAAAGACGATCAGTAGTTATATCCTGTTATGTTTTCGACTCGCAACTATCATTGCTTAATTGGTTATAAACATTTAAGATTGTTTGTAACATGAAATTTAATGGAGCAATCTCGAAGCTCTCAACAAATTCTAGACAATCAAAATGCAAAAAAAAATTGCCCAAGCACGACTCGATCAGATTATTAGTAACGGAGAAAAACCAAAGGAATCAGCGTTTTTTTAAAAAATTCATAATACTGCAATTTTTGAAATTGTAGCTGAGGCTTTCCGCGACATAGTAGTGATTCATATATATGTATTTTATCTGTAGAAAACTCAGGCGCTGTCGGATCATTAGTTTTTTCATAATTGCATTTGAATTTTTCAATGCACTTCATTGGAGCTAGCCTGAATGCGTCATATGTGGTCCGATTTCCATTTTGGAAGAAGATATTGCAAGTAGAAGTATAGCAAAACGTCTTTTCTCATTTTGCGTTAAAATGCTGCGAAATAGGTGAGAAATACTTGCAAACATCACCGAAAACGGGCGAGCGTGTGAAAGTATTTCTCACCTATTTCGCAGCATTTTAACGCAAAAGAGAATAGACGTTTTGTAGTACTATATTTCTACTTGGAATATTTTTTTATAAAATTTAAATCGCACCACCTATGATGCATCCAGGCTTGCTCCAATAAAGTGCATTGAAAAATTCGAATTGCATTTATGCAAAAACTAATAATTCGATAGCGCCTGATCAATCAATCAATACTATGCCGCGTAGAGCCTGCGCTACAACTTCAAAAATGGCAGTGCTATGAATTTTTGAAAAAAAAAACAGATTTTTTTGTTTTTTTCAGTTTTTCTCCGTTACTGATAATCCGATCGAGTCGTGCCAGGGCTCATTTTTGAGAGCATCGTGATTGCTTCATTAGTTTTCATGTTACAATCAAAAAAGAAAAAAAAAGGATGTTTTGGTACTTAAATGTTTATAACAAGTTAAGCAATGATAGTCTCGATAGTCGGAAACATAAAATGATATAACTACGAATCATCTTTCGTATGATGGCGCAGTCGGTTTCCTGGTACTATTTTTGTCACAAAACCAATAGAGCAGAAAATATCTATTGATTGGTATAATCAATGAGTCTGGCAAACTATTGTTGTCAATAATATATCTGAAATGTAGTTAAGAAGACTAATGAAATGTGTTTCCTCAAAATTTATTGAAGGTTTCAGTGTGGTTTCCGGCGCGAAGATTCGTCACAGAGCTGCACGCCATGGAAGGGCGTGTGATGTCATTCAGCAGTAACAATAAGCATATTGCGTTGTGCCCATATGCACTTTTTTTATACGAGAATACCAAATATTCTGTTTTTTATATAGTACAAGTTGATCACAAAATCATGAAAAAGAGAATAACGGGGTCAGATCTTGTCGAATCTAATATCAATTTTGATCTGATCATTACTCATTTTGATTCCAAAGTCATATCCAGAATGGGCTTGCTCATGCGTACGATGGTGGCATTATTCTCATTTGTGCCAGAAGGTTAGTAGTAATAAAGTGGTTTAGACCGTTTTCATGAGAGTAATTTAACATGAGGACATTTCTTATTATCACTGAAAAATTTGGGAGGTACGATTCCATAATAAGCCAACATTCATTTGGATAAGTACTCGAAGTTGACTCTGACAACTGTCCATTGATTCCACTTTGAATTTCATTGATAACCTTGTTGAATGAATAATGACTGTATCTTCGAAATTTTTAAGTGGATTTTCACTTTTTCATATGATATAACAAACTGAAAACTCAAAAAGGTCTCAGGATGTACATATTGAAGATTCGCCTTGTACAGAGCCTCCTGAATTTCTCAAATGGAACAACTTGTGTATTTTTCAATACTGTCCCGTAAAATTAGTTATTCTTCCTCATTTAATTGAGACCATTTCCAGAGTGAAGTCTGTCTGTGTGTGTGTGGGTGTGTCTGTAATCTATCGCGATAACTGCCGAACCGTTTAACTAATCGAGTGTATGAAAATATAATTCCCGCCCCGAATGCGACCATTAGTTTTTGGCTGCCAGTTGTCAAACGAAAGTGTCACTATTAAAAAATGACAGAAACTATATCGCACGGAACTTGACTTCCTATATGTCATTTCAAAGCCCGTGAAAAACTGTATCCAGAAGGGTCAAAATGATTTCTCTGGCATTTGTCAAAAATAAAAAAAACGTCTCGATCTATCGATGCCCCTGAAATCAGAAACACTGACTCAAATGAATGAACTAGTCCTGTAGTTTGTGGACATTGAGGAGTTGAGAATTTCTCCATTTTCCCCCTCTTTTCGGAAAACATCTGTTTCGGTTGAAGTCAAAATTCGTCTTCAGTTGGTGATCGAGGAGGACTACATTAGGCTTGTTGGTCTCGGTTTGACCTGAGCGTTAAGTATCTCGTCTATTTCGTACAAGTGTCGTAATACCGAATCATGGAGATGAATATAGGCTGAAGCATTTTTGGACATGCTAGTAACAAATACGTAATGGTTTCAGGTACCTCTCGGCAGCCCTGCATCAAGTATTGGAGATCCTTATACCCATCACACAGTTTCCTTAGCCTGGGAGTTTCACTGGGTCAAGCCATACTGAAACCCTTAGTTTCTGGCTTCAGTCTACCTGACATGAGTAAAGCGAAGGTCGGCTTTTTGGATGAGCAATGATTTTTGAGGTTTTTTCAATGGAGGCACGATGCAGGGGTGCACTGTGTAGTTTTGTGTACAAGCAGTTCTGATGAGTGCTTCCACCGAGCGGGTCCCAGCTTAGTGACAAAATTTTGGTTCTCCAAGTTGATCGCCGCCCAGGCATATTAGGGGATCGGAACTTTACAGGCTCCATTCAGAGCCATTCTGTTTTTCAGGCACCCCAAACTGCCTAATGTAGTGGGACGTACAATCTATTTCAGATGCAAACTTCGATGGAGATGCATCATCTTGCGAGCCTTCACGTAGAAATATCATTTTACTGTCCCAAAGGAACCGAAAAAGATCGAAACAGCAAGTATATTTTTTGACAAACTTTTTTTTGGATAATTCTGGTCATCAGATTCGTCAAAGCTTGTACTAATACTTGCAGTGGAGAGCGTTTTTCAGAACGATCAGCTATTGAAGATGGCGGTGCTTCTTCTTGATATAGGTATACTTCTCCCCAGAATTTTGATGATCTCTGTTTTCTCTTCTTGAACTCCGCGTCGATATCTTCTGAGATGAGCTAGTGCAGAGTTTTCTACCACTAATCACATATCGATAACATTCGTGTACTCGTACAGTACCTCTTGTCCGAGGCATAGAGTTTCAGGTCCTCCATACAAAATATGTGGACGACGCATGCCGTCTCCAAGGATGCCGCCTCACCTGATGTTATAGTTTAGCGAGTCCTCCAAAGAGGCATTAGTTATTCGATGTATCTCACTCTCTGAGTATCGCATGGCATCTGAGCTCATATAACCGTTCGAACATACGTTCAACAGCAAAATGCGCGTGAACACTCTGTTTATTTAAGCATGTCATCGATCTGTATGCATTCATCGACTCTTGACATACTAATCCGGAACTTGCTACTCTCCCAGTTTAGCCAGGAGTTGTATCACCATAGGATTTGGTAACGATGATTCCAAAAACAGTATGAATTTGGATCAGGATATTTTTCATATTTCCACAATTCGTGGAGGGTTTTGAAAAATTGTTAACTTGCCAGAAACCGTACCGCAGTTTCACAGCTGAAGAAAGTTTTTATATGCTACTATATGAAAACAGAAAACATTTCCATTCTTTTGACCGGAATCTCCAAATCCATTTTTTTTTTAATTTTCACAGTTTTTCATTTAAACAAAATAGAGAAAGCCAAAAGTTTCCGTACATCCAATATATTTTCGATATGAATACAATTTCATTCATTGTATAAATTTTGAATATTCCTTCTAATAATGATCGATTCGTTAAACTAGTATACTCAACAAAATTTCAATCCAAATTAATTTCTTTAAATTTCTTTAATCTTTTCGATATGGGACCTGTTTTATAAAACCTTGTGTCTGACAAGTGCGTTTTTTCAGATATCAATGAAACATTCACATAATAATAAACTGCTTAATTGCAAAGGTTTTATTATCCAAATTAACTGCTGCCTATGTTGGAAACACTTTCAAATGCATTCCGATCTGTTTCATCAATATCCAAACTTTGATTCGTCTTATCTATAAAATACAATACATTTGAGATACCTCAGGGGAAGCTGCTATGTTTTTGAGCCGAACGGTATTCTTGGAAAGTAGCGTTAGCTACTTTCCACTGAAAAATGCAGTGTTGTTCTGACCGCAGTGGCGATCGATCTCACATACGTACCATAAGCGCGTCTCCTAAACGTCGTATCTGCATTTTCAAATTACATTTGTTTTTTTTATTAATACCAACATGCCCTAAATCTTTGAAAACTAAAAGACAACTGGGCGAGGGCTATCAACTTTGATGTTGATGGAATTTCCACAGATGGTTCGAAACATTATAAAACAAGAATCAATCGAAATATTCTCATGCCGACGGCAATTTTCCAAGATATGGACTTTTGAGCTATTTTGAAAGATACTCGTTTTCTCTACACGCTAATTTACCCGTTTCATATCCTTTCAGACATCAATATGAATTCCTGTATTTGTTTATGTACCACTACCATCTACTGGAGACTCATTTTTCAAACTTTTTTCAGAGCATTTTTATTTTCAGAAATACTTCAACTTCTCTAAAAAAATTGTTGTCAACTTAATCAACTGTTATAACTGAATAATCACTACTACACCGCTCAATAAACGTTATGTCTTTTAAATAAAATTTTTTTTTACTGGAAATATATCACTGTTACTGTTATGTTTTTTTCTTCCTCTTGTCACAAAACAGTAATATATTGAAAAAATCAACACAATCAAGACTTTTAATTTATTAAGTTAATTCAAGAGTTTATCAATTCCATTAATGTCGTTATAAATCATGGTTATTGTAATAAAAAAAGTTCAGATTTAAATATTGGAAGCGATTAGATTCAAATATGTCAGTCTACCATACAAGTTACCGATTTCGTTCGAACTGTATAATCAACCATATTGTTGGAGAAGGTGCATTGTGCATGTTGTTTCGAAAACCTTCATTCATACACAAAATATTTGCATCTGATCAAGATGAACTTGACTTCTGCTTATTGGGATCTACCAACAACTGTCACGATTACTAAACATTAAATGATGGTTGGTTTAGTTGTTTCTATCAATATTACACCTCTTATGTCAAGGGATGGTTGGAAAGGTTTTTCAGGGCAGAGTCGTCTGAAGAGAATATGAACATTTGAGCATTTATTCTGGCCAGTCAGTTACTGAGATTATGAAAATCGGCTATAGACTAATGCATTATATCCCAAAAAAATGTCATATTTGAATTTTGCGTTGAACTTATGAAAAGTATGAAAAATAATTATGAACTTCCCTTCCCTTCTTGAATTATTATTCAAATTCGAGTTGATAGTTACAATAGCAAGAATTATAGATTTCCAAAAATAAAAGTGTCAATTGCCTTTTTTTATGAAAAAAAAACGTTCACGAAAGCCTGTCGCACTCATGCGGGACCTTGCCATTTCAGCTTTTGGTTATTGAATGTTCGCTTCAGATATAATTTACGCGGAAATACCTAGAAACATTAACATAATTTGATATCAGTGAATAAGTTTGGAAGGAAGGAATGGAAAAAAATTAAATATGTGAGTGATCGAACATGTGATATAGTGAAAGTTGATTACCTTGGTATTTTCACTATGCATTCTTCTGAGCTATAGTATTTGTACACTAATGTCTTGACTATGCATGAGTATTATTCAGACAGTCATATTATTGGCGAAATGAAGGTTTATTTAATAACAGTGATTAACGACATATACTGAAGAAGCTATTTTTATGGATCGAGAATACTTTTGAATTTCTGCTTCAAAAGAGGGTATGTGAACAAAAAGTGTCAGTCTGACTCTCGCACTAATGCGTCCGTGCCTTTAATTATTTATATAAAGAACTGTACAAAAGTCGGAGTATTATCGTTGTAACCCTTAAAGGTAGGTTACACCATTCAACCAACGTTATAAAACAAGAGTTCAATCAATACTATCATACCTTTTATCTTCTCTGATAACATGAGAAAAATAAAAAATCCACAACAGTCAATAATATTTTTAAATTAAATTATAAATTCCTTGCTAGTTTTCATGTTTGTTTCATTGTAATATTAAACAGATGTCCTTTAATACAACTGCTGTCCAGAACACGTATTTAGGAAGTTTCAAGCATTTTCAAAATACTAATTACAATTTAGCAGAAAGAATTTTGGTTATTCATTCAGTTGGTGGGTATTCTCGGACGATGAGGGAAGTTGCAGAAGAATTGAATACGAGACATCCAGATCTTGAACCAATCCACCATACTATGGTATTCAGGATAAATGCAACTTTCAATAGCACCGAAAGACTTCATGTAAAGGACGAATTAAAGTAGAGAAAAAATGTTGGGACAGACAGAGGAATTCTCCAATTTGCCGGTCTCACAGGATTTACATGTGAAATGATTTTCTTCAAACTAAAAATCTTCACACGTTAGAAGGATGTGATGAGACACTGGGAACGGATTTCTGTTTATTCTGTCAACGTTAATATTTGAATAATAAAACATTATTAGCTACATTTACCACTAATGATATAGTATAACACACATAAGACTCTAGATACTGGGTAGTATAAAACTCACACTGTATGATAATCTCAAAAAGGCTATACTCACAAAAAAAATTCTAACAACACTCAATGATGATTCTCCGACTTTTTGAACACAAACTTCTTGTATTTTATCAAAGTGCTAAATTTTGAAGAACGCAAAAATGTTCTCAGTCAACTACATGGTGCCTCTATCTATAATGATATTCCTATAGGAAGGTGGCTAATGAAACCCTTCATTTGGTAATTTCATTACCAAATCTTACATCACTAGATTTTTCTCTTTGGGAATATTTGATTGAGATTTCCGGACGAGACCACAGAACGTAACTTAATTAAAGTTGAGGTTTGAACAAGAGTGCAGAGAAATAGCACCAACGCAACTCAGAAGAACTTGCTATAATTTGAGGTAGCATTATGAAAAGGGCATAGAGTGTATTGAAGTTATATTGAAAATGCGAAAATATCTTATGTTTTGTTCGATTTTTATGCTAATCCAATCGTTTTCTACCTAAATTTTTACAATTATCCTCATTCGTTGGTACATCAATTTGAAAAACATTATAAACTCGTCATTATGTAACAAACACCTGATGCGATATATTGTGCTCAAACTTTGTATAGATATAATTGAGATATATCTGAATCGAGTACGCTCTCTACTATTTCAATCAAAAACTGATCTGCAGCATTAGAGGTAATGCTGAACCTTTCGCCACTTCACTTATGTGTAATGAAGGAAGCGGCAATGAATGCCTTCAGACTGCACCAGACATCGAACTTGAAAGCTGGAGATCTGACTGGACACCCGAAGATTCTGGAAAATATTCCCCTAGAATCCAGGTACAAAATCAGATATTATCCAGGTAGGCACGACTTCGAAGTCATTTTGAATTGGTTGAAAACAGCCACCAAATATGCACAACGAACGGGTCTCAACTAGAAAGGATGCATCAGTTGGTATACTGATGGATCCAAGAGGGCTACAGAGCAGGAGAAACGAGTCCTAGTTGTAGGGACTTCAAAAACCAAAACAATTTTTCAATCCATGCTATAGAAATGTGTTCCCAAGAATCCCATGAAAGAGGCTTCAGGGGGGGGCAAAAATCTATATCCTATCAGACAGCCAAGTAGCACTGAAAGCTATGAAGTCACACCCTTGAGTCTAGACTGACTTGGGACTATCAGGATAGTGATATATAAAGCTGTGATATTTTAGTTGATGTTGTAAACATCCTTCATTCACCAGACTTACATACGATGCTGCCTATACCTGACAATATGTCGCTGAGACAGTTCCAGGTACACGAATGGGCAGGGGGTGGTTTTAGGCGTTGAGAGTCCGGTACTACCGGTTCGCGATGGAAAACAAGCGACGGTGTCCATGATGATTTTCACCCTACCAAAAAGAACAGACAACTGGCTACGTACAATCAAGTCACTCTGATATGGGTGCCAGATCATAAGGAAATCGAAGGCAATATGGAAGCAGTCAGTCTTGCCAAGTAAGGGCCATACATTAAATATCCTGGACCAGAACCATCATGTGGTCTTTCCAAAGCCCACATTGAGGAAGAGTTCTGGCACTGGGAAGCTGATTAAATCAAAACCCACTGGAATTAGGTTCCAGGTCAAAAGCAAGTGAAAAGGCTTCTAAGCCCATCGCCAAAGAAAGCTAAACAGCATCTCGAGTTGAACAAGAAAGACTTCAAACTGGTAACGGAACTGCTTTCCGGACATTGTCCTGTGGGGTATCACCTCAAAATAAAGGATAGATCAGACAGTGAACTGTACAGTTACTTCGAGAAATACGCTGAAACTGCAGAACACCTGCTGTGTGACTGCCAAGCGCTGTTTTGCGAAAGGGGTTTCATTATCGCCCTCAGACATGATAAACTTCGCGAGAAGTCTCGGAATCCCGGGTCTTGAATAGTTGAAGGGTAATGAACAGAAGACCTTTTAGGTCGAGGTACGGAGAGGCTGGAGATCCATATCGACTCCCCTACAATCTTCAATCTATTGCTGCATCACGGTATAGATATCAGCAAAAATGTCCAATTGATTTCAAATTAAAAAATGTCGGCTATAAGTCTTCCACAAGAGATGAGTTCCAAAAGTTTTTGCTCGGAGCTTGTGATGAGACATATCTCATACAGACAATACATTTGTATTAACATCACATGTTCTTTCAACTCTGATGAATTAAGATATGGTATTATGAGAACATCTCTTAAGGAATGGAAATCTTGTGCAGTTGCAGATAGGTTATGATTTCATGCAAACAAAAATGCAATGCTCCAGAAAAAAATTGTTGAAGTACATCAGTAGTGGTAGAAACTCATTATGCAAAACGCTGTACCAGTAGATGTAATGATTTTGAATAAAACAGTACCCCTGACTCAACAAACTTGATTTGCAGTCGAATCAAGAATTTCAATAGGCAATAATGCAAGCAATTATACTTTCAACATACTTTTACTGAATAAACTTTGCGGGAAATGAAAAAAAATGTGATTTTCTATTCATTCAATTCTATGGTTGATGTTTTGATGTTTATTGATTCATTATTTGTTAATACAAACAATTGAATGAGGTTGTGTAATAAATAGTAGAAAAACTGGTTGTCCTCTTCTTTAGATAGTTGTAGTAGAAATATAATTATTCCTAAACTTTCGTCGATTATGAAATCACTAAAATTTAAATAAAAAAATCCAACTGACGAGTCATTTTGAGTCAAGGTTATATAACAAACTATAAACTTACTATCTCAAGTTTTTTTTTGTTTAATTCCTTTCAGATCGGGATTACAATTATTTGAGAGACTATCTGTTCTGGGTCATACCTTAGGTAAAATTTTCACCTATATAATATAGAAAATCGGTATAAGAGAATAATAGTAATTTCTAATAAAACTAATAAGTGATAAAATACAATAACAAACACACTACAGCTGTAGTATTTTGTTTTCCCTTATTATAATTGATTTATTTTATTTTCATTGGAATAATATGATGTATTACATCAACTATCGTTAGCAAACATTGTACATCTTGTTACTGACGTTATTAAAAATTATCAATTGGAGAAATTTCTTGTTGCTGAAATAATGGTACATGTCCTGATGATGAAAAATACGGAAATTTCAACTTTTATCTATATTAGGAACAAATAAGAAGTTCAAATGAAGGCAACTGAATCAATCCTTTATTCACACATCAAATTGATATTTGGTTATTTTCTATAACAATCATCATTATCATATTATCAGTAGAAATATATAAATAAAATAGATAACCCACTGCATCATTCGATTTTCATTTCAGAGCTATGTTTATTTAAATGCTACATTATATATTATATGTTTTAATTAACTAGTTCATTACATATTGAATAGATAGTACAGTATTCTATTTTATCATCGATAATTGAATGGATACTGGTTGCTCTCAGCTTTAAATAAATTATTTTTACTCTATTGAAAGTTGTATCTTTGTAATTTCTTGCCGAATGATGGTTTATTACATAATGTCATAAATTTCCGAATCAAGGATATTCTGGAAAAAATTAAATCTACTCGTATAACTTTGGAGAATCCAACCAATAAACACTTTAGAGATGTTTCAGGGGTATTTTGATTTTTTGGAGTCTGGAAGGCAGTTTAAAATTTTGCGTTATTCAATCAATTTGTATTTTCTTTCAATTTCACATTTAGGAAGATAGTGAGCTCAATCTCTATTCTTTAATAATTCGTTTACTATAACATGGAATCAACATAATAGACACCAAAAGTAAAGTTCATCAACTGTCACCACTTAATTATTTAGAAGGATAATGAGCTCAATCTCCATTTTATAATGATTCGTTTATAATTCCAGAGAAGGAGCTATTCAGTATGAGCCTAATAAACTCTGCTGAAAAGTCAGGAAAGACAGAGCAAAAAGAGAGGAAGATGTCTGCCAATTATCTACCCGGAGCTAGAAATATTATCCAAATTCAGCAAATTCTGAACACAATTATGGCATTTATTTATTTGACATACTTCCCAAATTAGCGTATATATTGAGTTCGCCTCTCTCTTATGATTAAACGTGAGTAGGATGCCGAAGAAAAGTGTATATTAGTATATGTTTTTTCGTATACATGTTATAAATTTGAATACAGATTTCCATAAAACTCCGAAGTGCCTATCGAAGATATTAAAATGTTTCTCAATTGTCTGAAATTCTATGAAGTAAACAGAATTTTGATTACATATGAAATAAAAAAAGGAAATGTCTCAGTGAAGTGGGAGTTACTAACTTCTTCACCTGTCATTAGATTTCAAATGCGTAATATATCAGTTTTCAAAATACTATATTCAAACAATTTAACTTGAGGTTCTATTGAATTATAAGACTTTCCAATGATTATGATTTCTATGTTATAATTTTTGGTATTATTACCAAAAATGAAAGAGAGTGCTTACTTCCACATTCCTTACACATTCACAGTGAATTATTCAATAGTATTTCAGCCGAATCCGGTTTAATATTTAGATTAACCTTCAATTCATACATCTCATTCGACTGCTATACGAGTTGGGATTTCACTTTCAATGGAGTCTGTATTGCTGTATTATATACATATGGGAAATAGTCGAACACACTCCTATTCTTTCTCAATGTTGTTCAGACCACAAGAAACTTTCTCGGTTATTAATAATAATAGCCCGACACAACATCGTTGCATTTAATCAAGCAAATCATTGCAGAATGAGCCATTGAATAATATCCCAAACAGATTTTTTTTTTGGGTGTGGGAGCTATAATAAAAATGATATTTATTATTCAGCTAATTGAATTCTCAATCACTTCCCCATCCCTTTTAGTAGAGAAATAACTGATTTTTGGTAAACACTATTGAATTATTTAAAAAATCAGACAGCATAGAACCAATATTGATTCAATTTCTTATTGAAAACTTTCAACTGTTCGACTTACCATATGAAGCAAGTAACGTAATTAAAACTAACGTTGCTGTATACCATGCCATGGCACTTTCGTTAACTGAAAGCACGACACTGTGGGAACACTAATTACAGCCTGTCCGTGCCGTAGGTTTAAGCTTTTATACTCGGCATTCATTTGATACCCCCACTGGTCAACGTCATTCCACCTGTACTTCGAAGGATAATCCGAAGACTCAGCTATGATGCTATCCCATCAGTTTTCCAGGAACTATTTTGAAGTGCCAAAGTTCAACAGTTTCAACACTAGACCTATTTGAGATGAATTATAACTGGACTGAGCGCATTTTGATATAAAGAATTGATAAGACGTGAAAGATATACCAATGGAATTTGTTTTTTACACTACTGCCCACAAAATAAGTGTGTTGTTACAATTTTCGGTCGTTATGTTCCTATGCATCTATTTTTTTGTAGAACCTAAACGGAGGATCACATCTGGAAAATCGATTTAGCGGACATTGACCACCATAATGTGTTTTTCTCTATACCAAGATTTGAACGAATGACGTATCAAAAATATAACGTAGACTTCATTTTCTTCAAACATTCAATATGGACCATCATTATTTGATCATGATTGAAGTTTTTTCATGTTCAAGTTCAAACTACTGCCTGGATATGCAAAAATGACATTTATAGAATAGCGAAGAACAAAACATTTGTATTCATTCTCGAAGAATGTACTGCTAGAATATTCTAGCGAATTGAATGATATTCATTATGAATATTCATCCTTATGAAAAACGTATTACATATGGAGAAGAACTTTTTTGATAGAATATATGCATATTTGAAAAAGAAATCTAAGAAAGCGAGGACACTCACTGCCGTTGAAATCGATCGGTTTATCATCTGAAAACATTTATTTCGAGACTAAAACGTCTAAAAACCCAGGTGATGCACTTATACGTGAAAATATGTGAGTAAATTTCACACCTCTATTTTGTACAGTTATTTTATGGCATCACCATAGCAATGGAAAAATTTCCTGAATTTCCTCACTTGGTAGGGTACCTTAGAAGAGATTATACTGGAAAAGCTCAACAGTTGGAAATCGTGAGATTAATGACATAAGCTCACACATCTCAGAGTTCTGTGCATAAGCTATGTTTTATCGAGTCTATTCTTGTTTTGGAAAGATTGTCTCTGTCTTTTTCACGAATCTGGTGATTTCAAAATACTATTGAATTCAATGGGTTCATGTCGGCTGAACAATTAACATAAAATAAAATTATGGTTCGAAAAAAATAACAAATGTGCTTCTTTGCAATGTTGATTCCACTGATCATCATTTGAGAAGTCAGCTTGGTTTTTCAATATTATTTAAAAAAAATTGTGTAAAATTTTCTTACCGAATTTAACGAATATTTTAAGAAAATTATCCTTCCTAATCGACTCGCAATAATTTTCAAAATATTCCAATGTCTCGTCAATAGCGTAAAAAGTTTGTTCAGTATACCAAACTGCTAGATGGCCGCAGTTGGCGCAGTTTTCTTGCAAAGCCGGCTGTCAAAATCATGACAAAACGGAAGCAGTAATAGTATATTATATACCACGGGACTAAAGTAACCCGTTCAATCCCGCGAGTGGAGTTTGCCAGGGCTCTGCCCGAGAGAACAACCACTCAAGGGATTAAGTCCCTTTATTCGCATATATATATATATATATATATATATATATATGGACGCATACAGTACACATTCCGAAAGGCTAGACAATTTCCAGAACATTACACACTTTTCGTCTTATCCTCCCTGATTCCACAAGTTCTAGTTAATTGTGCCTCTCAGGAACTCTTCTACTCCGCTTAGGGCGAACTAGCGTAGAACTTATGGCATTGTCAGTTGAAACAATGATAGGGTATTCCATTGACTAACAATTTGGGGTACTTGAATTTCCCCCGGAATGAACTTTCGATTTATTCATCTCATCAAAATACTCGTTTCCTAACGTGAACTCCTCGTCAATGCAAAACCCGATTTGATTAAAATGTATATATATATATATATATATATATATATATGAATGGGAGGAATATCGAGGGGACTGGTAAACAAAACGGAAGAAATTCAATGGACATAGCCCTTAATCAGCTTGCTTTGAATTGAGAGAGTAACTGAGCTACGGTAACTACAAATAAGACAAGTTATAACTATACAAGCTATCATTGTCATAAATTGCATGACGACAATTCTCAAAATTCCAAATTTCGAATTAAAAAAAGCAGCAGAAGAGGCTCTAGAAGTTATTTTGCCAATAAAATCGAGGAAAATATTTGAAGCGCAACACCAGACATTTATTTAATGATGTTGCGAAAGAAAAGTCGAAAATTTCAGCGGAGATGCATTGCTTATGTTTTTCACTAAGGAATCTAGGACTTTTTCTGCTTCAATACTTTGGGCCCATTATTCCATGCTGAAAACCATGCTCAAAATCAGAAATAATATCGATGTCAGCAAATTTCACAAATTATCTGCTTTGCTGAGAAAAAAATTAAGGATATAAACAAAATAATATAATTAATAAAAAACGTTTTAAAGACAAGCTTTTATTCAAATGCAATGCACTAAAAAGTAAAAAATAATTGCTTTGGATGTGTGTTGTAGGTTATTCCGTGAGTTATAGATTCAAAAGCTTGTCGCGCAAAGTTTTCAATTCGAATACAAAAGCGACAGGCTTTTGAATCTATAACTCACGGAATAACCTACGTCATACAACCAAAGAAATTCTTCTTTACTTTTTAGTGCATTTAAATGAAAGCTTGTCTTTAGAAAGTTTGTTTATTAATTATTTTATTTTGTGCTCTTTAGTACTTAAGTACGCCTTAATCTATGCATTTTTGTCAAAGCATCGTTATTATTGGGCCTTTTTTCCTGTAAGTTCTGAGCTGAGTCCTTCAATGAGGAGACCATCTAAAGATTAACTCATCCGCCATCTTGCAGTTGCCATCTTCAATTCATGAATTCAAACTAAAAATCAATAATCTCCGACCCAAAAACCCCGACATACCAATTTTGCATCCAATCGGGCCATAATTACAAAACCGTCAGCATCTTGAATTTGTGAAGTTTGATAGAAAATTATAATTTCGACCGCAAAACCCCCACATACCAATTTTGAATCGAATCGGACCATAATCAAAAACTCTCCGCCATTTTGGGCCGCTATTTCGAATTAATAAATTTTGACAAAAATTTCATAATCTCTGACCCCGAAAACCCCCATATACCAATTTTGAATCTAATCGGACCAGATCCGGATTAAGAGGGGGGCAAACGGGGCTGCAGCCCCGGGGCCTCCACAAGAGAGGGGCCTCCAGAATATAAATTTTCAGGTAAAATTTCCTTACAAATACCGAAGGATATGCAAAATTATATTTAAAAAATCTGACAACGAAAGAGCAGTTCTCCCACTTTTTCCTCTCATTTTTCGTTTTAAACATTCAAAAACATGTTTCGTATTCTTGTCAAAATCCATGGTTAATATTAATCTTCGATCTGATTAATCATGTGTATATGCGAGAAACAATCACCAAGTAAAACATCATACTATTATACAAAATATTATATCGTATCGAAATTAGCTGTAAAAACAAATTGAATTAAAAAAAAATATACATTTTTTTTATTAAATGAAGGATTTTCTGTCGATGTATTCTTTGAATGCTTGTGTCATTCGATCTAGATACACAATGAAATTCAATAATCACAAGCAAAAGAAAATAATATTTCAATTTATGAATATGATTGCATCAAATTATTTATAAGAGCCCTGTGCGCATTCCATAATAGAACAAAAGTTCAAATTCTGTTGACTATTTTTCTGCCGATTCTACAAACACTTTGCCCGTCTATACCTGTTTTCCTATTTATTGGCGTTGACAAGTGTCCGCTGAGTGGCGCGCTTGTAACAGAGAAATCCCCGAAATCTGAAAGTGTGAGTCTAAGAGAAAGATGACATTCCGCAACAAATGTAAATCCTTCTGAAAGGACTATCTATCTATCTATCTAAGATGTTTACTATCAAATTCTTGAAAACCAAAATTTCAGAGCTACATTCTCAAACATTGAAATTAAGTGATTATTTTTTGACATTGCTAGAAACCAATGGAAACGTTCAATTCAAATAATTCATATACGTTTTGGCCAATCAATAGTGGGAATATTCTACCTAGAAAATTGTCGCGGGAAAAAATTTGAGGTATTTGTTTTATTGTCTGACAACCTATATTTTTAATTTGACGTCTGTCATCAATTCGCATGAAAAGTGTGAAATGAATCAAATCCGGTTTGTACATTATATAATTTTGCAAGGAAATGTGTTTATGATTGTAACATCAAATACAAACCAGAGAGTTCGATATAGTAGAAAATAATTATCTAGATTTCTTTCTCAAACTTGTTAGCAATAGCCACTCGAGCCAGTTAGTCTCTCTTGTATATTGCCTAGCAACAAGTTTTTTCACTCTCTTGTGATATTACAACTGAGAATGTGATGATGTCAAATTGCACTGCAAAGCGCTCATTTTCCAAAATGAAAAAAATAGGCGAATTACGATGAGACAAAGCCGCCTATCAAAGCTATCGCTTCTTAGCATTGAGAATGATTTTCTCCGGATGCTGGATTTGACCGAAATCATCAATGATTTTTCGTCGAAAAAAAGCTCGCAAGAATCCCTTTGTTTACGCTGTAATTTAATGTATTTCTTGTATTTTATTATACCTACATATGCTCGTGTCGAAATAATTTGATTTGTTCCGCAATAAATAAATAAAAAAACTTGTTTGAAAAATAATTAGGGGCCTCCACTCCTTTGTTGCCCCAGGGCCTCCACACCTTTTAATACGGCCCTGATCGGACCATAATCACAAAACTTGTTCGCCATCTTGAATTTTGACAAAAAATTCACAATCTTCGGGCACGAAAACCCCTATATACCAATTTTGAATCGAATCGTTCCATAATCACAAAACTTGTCCGCCATCTTGAATTATGAATTTTACCAAAAATTTCATAATCTCCGCCCCGAAAACCCCTACACACCAATTTTGAATCGAATCGGACCATAATCACAAAACTCGTCCGCCATCTTGGAGCCGTCATCTTGAGTTTATGAATTTTGACAAAAATTCATAATCTCCAACCCCGAAAACCCCCGCATACCAAATTTTAATCAAATCGGACCTTAATTACAAATCTCGTTATCCATTTTGGAGTTATCATCATCAGTAGTTGTTAACCTACTGATAATGGTAACTCAGTTATCGAAATGCGCATAAGTGTGGTGAAGGGGTTACTTGTGCAATTTTGTGACTTTCAGTCCAGTTTCTGAAGCTGCCGCATGTACTTCTACATCAAACAGCGTCGCACAGCATACTGTCGATGAAACAAATCGATTATTCAATATTGTAAATTGTACTAACATCCATTTAAATATAAATAATTGAATATAACTTTTTCAAAGATGTTATGTTTTTTAATGTTGCAATAATTATGCTTTCTTCAGTCTCTTGGGAAGCACTTTAGTACCTGTTTGAAGGGACTAAGTACTTTACTTTACTTTACTTTAGTCCCGGAAGTGCAAAAAGTCAGTAAAGCGCTCGATTTAATATGGTTGTGTGTAGTGACTCATCATTATCAAATGTGATGTTAGTCTATATAATATTGAAAATTCAGTGGATTTTCTAAATCGAATTGCTGTAAAACAATATGAAATTTTACAGTGACCAACTATTTTCTATTTGGTATTTATTCGATTCGAAATGAATTTAAGGATTGATGAATCTTTTACTATAGAATTCCGTAGTGCCTTTTCATGTTAAAATACATTTCAATTCAAGTTCACATCGTCAATTCTCCAAAGCTTCTGAATCTTCTTCATTGATGATCAGAGTTATTTATAATAAGTAAACCTGTGTCTGAACTTGGTTTTTTTTTGTTTCCACTCACATTATGCAATTTATATTTGAAGAACACTACCAGAACATTTCAAATTTTCACCTGGAATTCTCAAATCTTGTATCCTAGAATTCACAAACAAAAGTATTTATTTGTGAAAAAAAACATGATCTTGTTGGCTAGTCTTCCAAGTAATCCAGTTGTGAACGCATTGAGTCAAGCAAATCACGCACACACGATGATTCATTTGCAATGACAAAAAATTGATGTATGCATCAGGTTGTAGCCTATTTAGTTGAATGCGACTTTTCTGTGATCGTGGTCTCAAATTGTTCTTCAAACATTATACAATTGCAATGAGAATGAATAATGAGGAAGTGCCAGATCAGTGAAAAACACTATTTGAAGTAATATATCATAATATGATCAAGAACAAACTTGGTGCATTTATCATATTCATGTATCTACCCTATTGTCTATGAAAATGTCATTAAATAGTGATTTGCCGAATTGGCTTTGGTTTATCAAGTTCCCAGACACACCAAGTAATAATTTAGAATTTTTTTAGTTACTGACTTTTTCTGTACCTGTTTGTGTGGGTAAATCAGTGGTCAGTATAAAAATATAGTTTTCAAATTGAAATATTCAGTGAACTCCTCACTCATAGGCACTTGCCTATGATCTTCACAGAAACTTCTACATTTCTCAAAATACTATTCAATTCTAGTTTAAAAAAAAATATATATGGCAAGAAACGATTTGAACAATATATATATATATATATATATATATATATATATATATATATATATATATATATATATAAGGTGAGGTTCGCCCCCCAATTTTTCTATAGTTTTAAAGTTACAGGTTTCAAATTTGGTACGTCGATATATTACTCAAATATGCATATTTTGACTCCATTACCAAAAATTCACCACTTCCGGTTTAACCGGAAGTGACCCCAAACTTTTTTTTTCAAATGACATTCTGTACAATTCTCTTCATTATCCGGAAGAACACGCAATTTGTGATAACACTGTTCTTCTGAAAATCGGTTGAAAAATGGCGAAGATACAGTTGATTGTTCAATCGAACAAAGTTGGCCATGAACATCAAACTCAAATCATCACAACTGACAAACGGCGTCAGCATTTACGAGAGGAAGGTTCGAAGGTAAGATACAGCTGAAAATTGAGCTTCTCATGTAATTGCAGCAACCATATTTTCCAAACAATTATCAAAAATTTCCTCAATTCATAACTTTTTAATACGACAATGTGAAAAGAGTATGTTGCCATTTGAGAAATGGCAGTTGTGAGCATTTCTTTATGGGTACTACTCCGTTTTGAGGAAATTTTTGATAATTGTTGGAAAATATGGTTGCTGCAATTACAGAAGAGCTCAATTTTCAGCTGTATCTACCGAACCTTCTCTCGTAAATGAGACGCCGTTCGTCGAGTTTGATGATTTGAGTTGATGTTCATCCAACTTTGTTCGATTTAACAATCAACTGTATCTTCGCCATTTCAACCGATTTTCAATTTTGAAGAACAGTGTTATTACAAATTGCGTGTTTTCCGATAATGGAAAAAATTGTACAGGGTGTCATTGAAAAAAGTTTAGTCACTCGTTAAACCGGAAGTGGTGAATTTTCGGTAATCGAGTGAATATCGATAGTACCATATATTGAAACCTGTATCTTTAAAACTATAGAAAAATTGGGGGGCGTACCTCACCTCGTGGTCACCCGGTATATATGTCTAATTGAGTGTACTTTATTTCCACTGAATACATTCTATTGGATTAATATATATGTAGTTGTAATCATTGAAATGGACATTCCAATACTCTACCGATGATGAATAATTACATGGATAAATTAAATCAAATAACGTGAATGTTGAGAAATCATTATGTATAAATCAGTCGAGGTACGAGCACATCCTTACTGGACGAGTTTTTGTTGACAGTCACTGTCTATTCGTACCTTTCGTTTTAGCTATCGTACTCTATTCTGAATATATTTGCGTTGTGAGGTATTGGCAAAGTGAGTTTCTTGATTACCAATTGAAAATCCATTCAGAAAATGTTAAATGGCGAATGCGGCTCCTCGCCGCTTCCTGCACATACTACAGATGCGACAATCGAATCACAGCTAAGTAGGTAACACACAAAATTCTCAACCTAATATTGATTTCAACAATAGGTACAAACCTAATGATGAAAAACTATTTTTCGTGTTTGTTGAGCATACAGATAAAAAAATCGGAAGGTTATATCCGGTTTGAAAATGAAATTCGTAAAAATATCGTCGATATTGAAACTGTCGGTGTAGAAAAAAGTTGAGGTTATTTTCAAAAACTATCAGGCAGCCAGAATGCTAATCAACCCTGGAATAATAATAAAAAATTAATAGCTTATGTACCAATCGAAATTTTAAACCCATAAAATAAAAAGGCATGACCAGAGCTGTTGATACTATGTTCGATGAATAGTTTATTATTGTAAAAAATATTGAAATATGTGATGTTAAAGGATGAAAAAAAACGTGATCATTAAAACAAATGGATCTGTTGAATATGTTCCTAGGCGAAATGTTATACTAACATTTGTAGTTAACCAATTACCATCTACGGTCCAACTCAGGCTGGTGAATTTTCTCTTGTTTGAAATATAATGTCAAGATTGTTGTTTATGTCATGGGATGTCGAATATGTCCTTCCGTGTAATAACGACAAATACCTTTCTGTGAAAATAACGATCATTCAACAATTTCAAGAAAATGCCCAGCATATAAAAGTTCATAATAAAGCAGTTTTGACAAATCAAAATATTTCTTTTGAAGAAGCTGAATGCTATCAATAATCCCTCCTACAGTAAAATCGTAACCAACAATCGGTTCGATATTCTCAACACAATAGATAATTTCACTCCCCTCCCAAGCCCCTTCACATTACCATCCACTCCTATGGTACCGGCTGTTAGAGAAATACCAGTCCAAAAGCAAATAAAAATAAAATACCAATTTTTTTTTTAAGACAAGCTTTCTATTCAAGCCGTTTACTTAAACGTATAAAATGAGTTTAAGTCATCGCTGGCCATGATTTAATTATTTTTTGTTAAATTATTTGGTTACGAAAAGTTTGTCGCGCTAAGTGTTTATAAAAGTAGGTTCCTACCAATTGATTTGATTGGGTAGTGATTGGTTGGTAAGTGAGAACTTGTCTTTTAATTTTCACAAAGTATTAAAAAAATTAGGTACAAATTAATTTCATTGGACAATGATTGGTTGGTAAGTAACACCATTGAAAGCGATGACTTAAACTTATTTCATACGTGGCCTTTAAGAAGTTGTTTCCTCAGTTATTTCATTATTTGCTTGATCTATTCATTTCTAATAGAGACATCGTTATTACATGGTCTCTTTCCTGTAAGTTTTGAGCTGAGAGAAATCATGATCTCTGACCCCAAAAACTCCCATACACCAATTTTGAATGAAATCTGACCATAATCACAAAACTCGTCCTCCATCCTGAAGTCGCCATCTTGAATTTATAGATTTTGACAGAAATGTCATAATCCTCGACCCCGAAAACCCACACATACCAATTTTGAATCGAATCGGACCATAATCACAAAACTCGTCCGCCATCTTGAATTTATGAATTATAACAGAAAATTAATAATCTCCTACCCCAAAACCCCCGCATACCAATTTTGAATCAATCGGACCATAATTACAAATCTCGTCCGCCATCTTGGAGTCGGCATCTTGAATATATAATTTTGACAAAAATTCATTATCTCCGACCCCGAAAACCCCCGCATACCAATTTTGAATCGAATCGGACCATAATACTAAACTCGTCCGCCACTTGTCCGCCATCTTGAATTTATGAATGTTGACAAAAAATTCATAATCTCCGACCCCGAACCATAATTACAAATCTCGCCCGCCATTTTGTTTTTTTCTCTAACAAAAATTCCATAATGCATTGTTACCGGAATTATCAACACCTGCCAAATTTCAAAATCAATCGGACAACTAGAAGTCAAAATTCACTTGCAAGATTTGATCCAAAAACTAACTAACAAGTGAAACAAAATAAAAGCTTGTAAAAAGCTCGTAAAAAAGGTGATGTCCCCTGTTCGACTCCTTTCCCCAAACAGACCACGCCAACTGGGTAAGAACGAAAAAAATACAAGTATCCTTCCTTATCCTCATGGCGAAGAATTTTTAAGATATAAAGAAAAATATTATCGGAAGTAATTACACAAGTGAATCAAAATTACCGATAATTTTCCATGAAAACTGCATGGAGTTTATTTTCATATTTTGACGAAAGAGCCCGACTCCAAAGGAGGAGGGCTCTTTTAACAAAATATGAAAATAACCGAATGCAGTTTTTTACTGACAACATGCTTGAACGGAAAATGATCAGGTTTATTTTGATGCACGAGTTAAAAGAAAAAAGCTATGTGCTAAGTTTGAAATTTTATTTGAATTTACATGCAGGTAGGTACATATTAGTATATTAAAGTATAAGTGGATAAAAAAGGCTTTAAAACACGCGCGATTTTTCGAGCACGACGGCGCAGCCGGAGTGCTCGAAATAGAGCAAGTGTTTTTAAGACCAGTTATCCACGAATACTTTTACTTGCTATTTTTTTTATTGTGCACTTTGAAATCATATTACTGGATTATTACTACAAAAAATAGAAATAAGAACTAATAATGCAAGAAGGTTGAATTCCCGTGATGTGACATCAGTATACCTTTCGTTGTCAGGAAATAGAAAACATTCATTTGCAATTTGTTACCAAAGATCAATATTTGTTGTCACCAGAGCTCAAAATGAATGATTCTAATATCGATTTTTTGAATATGCCAGAATCGCGGTTAATACCTGAAAATCATGATATATATAAAAAATATGAAAAGTTCACAAATGGATGGAGGCACATGTCATGAACGAATTGTGAGTAATACTTTATCTGACGTTACAAGGTACTCCTGCAGATCAATAATCAAAAATTTGTCATTTAGACTTCACGTTTCTCGATTTGTTGATGTTGTCATGGTTACCTCTAAAAAACGCGCGTTTTTTAAAGTTCGATTTAAACACGCTGATGCGTGCTTTAAATGGGTAAAAAGGGGCACCAATAAAAAAAAAATTATATAAAAATTAACAAATTAAATACTACCTAACAATTGCATGAATTGCAGTGGAATACACAGTTGTAAAAATTAGTATTTATTGGGCCTGGTGCACTACTTGTTAATGTATTCGAGTTTGCTATTGAATTATAACTTAAAGAACTTATAGTAGGCACATTAGCTACATTCGTTTCTTTATTAAGGTTAGTAGTATCTCTCATGTTCTCAACTATACTTGCATGGTGTTCCTCGTCCAGTTGGAGATATGGCTTTATGGACTTTGGGTTTGAATGTCCAGTCATTTTAAGCAACGTATTTTCTTCAACCCCTTTCTTTGCTAAGTTTGAAACAGCTGTTGCACGTAGTGAATGATTGGTTATTTTAACTTTTTCAGTCGCCAAACCTTACTTTTTTGTGTCCGTTGGCGTCCACTGAGAGATCATGTTTTTTCCGACAGGAATGTTCTTGTCCCATTCGCCAATTTCCAAAAAGGTTTAACAGTTAAGAAGAATCTTGGAATATTTATATAATTTCTCTTCTCCATAAACTTTCTGAACAACCTTACCGGACACAAATCTGGATTAACTATGTTTCTAACCAGCCACTTGGAAGGAGAGCAAGGTTTATCCCCTCCTTGCGTTGTTTTGTCAAATATTGGGTTGTATTCCAGTCTGTTAGTTTTTTCCCCCGCGTTATTAATGTCTTCCTTGAAATAGGAAGTTAAACATTTTACTCCCTCTCCTTCTCGCCATGCTAATTCGTACGATAAAACAAAAAATAACTTTTTTTTGTAATCCATCAGGTGTTTTTTCATCACAGTTCTGTATCATGGCTTTGAACTCTTCGTATTTGAATGATACAGCGCTTTGTTTTGTTTTTCGGGGGTAGGTCTGTAATTCCTTTCTTTTGGCATTTTTTGCCTCGCGAGCATTTTTAAATTTTGTTTCATTGAAAGGATTGAATTTAATATTATATTCGTCTTGGTATTTTTCCATTAATAGATTTAATCCTCACCATTTTTCTTTTTCATGTTGAAGGCCCAGTCAGTGAGAATATTTGCCAGCGACGGTATTGAAGTGTTTTCGTTTAAACTATAATTTCTTTCTTTAATGAAATCCATAAAATGTTTCCATATATATTGATGGTTCAGTATTATATTTTTAAGTTTACTTTTGGTCACTTTTTCTTGAATTAAACTTAAAGAATCATTTCCAAACGTGAGATTTCAACGACTTTTAAAATTCAATTTATGTATGTCAAGATGACAAATGCGCATTTTAACGATCGTTACTATAGATACGGACCTATAGGGAAATTTTCGAACCTACCGGGCAATTATCACCCTAGAGCATGAATTATTGCCGGAAATTTTTTGAGTACATGAATCGCGAAGCGACGATGGATAATTTTCTTTAAAAATTCATGTGCGAGACAAATTTTCCGCAATTAATTCCAGCACGTGGGGGATTTGCTGAGAAAATTTTATACCGGAATTATATTTAAATAGAAAACATTGAGTAGATATTTATTTTGACGTTATTCACAAATAACTAGAAGACTGTGTGTAATGGGAGTTTTGGGGGATATTTTTTTCTGATTTTCCCCGTTCCCTAGTAAAATAAAATATATAATATCAGATAAAATATTATGAAAAATTAATTGATTTTTTAGGTTTAGGGAAATGTTAATATTGACTAAAAAGGAAAGTGGATACGTTCGTATTGCGGGAGATATTTTTTGATTTTCCCGGGCCTTAGTAAAATAAAATATATAATATCAGATAAATTTTTATATTAAGTTGATTGTTTTCATACAATTTTCTTACTGGGTTTCAGGGATATGTCAATATTGAATAAAAATGGAAATGGATGTTCGTATTGCGGGATATTTTATTTTTATTTTTTCCGTGCCCTAGTAAAGTGAAATTTATAATATCAGATACATTATTATATAAAAATAATTGATTTCATATAATTTTCCTACTAGGTTTCAGGGAAATGTCAATATTGACTACAAACAAAGCTGATTTACAGCAAAAATTATATAACTATATCTATACATACTTGAATCTTTTCCATATTCTTTCAAGTTTAATTCTAAGAAAAATTATTATTAGCAGTAATAATTTGTTGTTTTTCAAATAATTTCGTCATTTTCAACCAATCAGATGCTTTATTTCGACATTGTTACTATGGTAACCAACAAATTTTCTGAAAATTTTTCATCCACATTAGCATGTTGACGTAAAATTAATAAGTGGAAATTTCCCGGCACATGACAGCTATCATATAATTAGACAAAAATAATATTGAAATAATATTGACAATATTTTTTATTTACTTACTTCATAAGTTGGAAATATTTCAACAATTTATTAAGGTGTACATTCTATAATATCATTAATTAATTTTAAATTCTTCAGAAATTCCACTTCTACCTCATCTTTCCTAAGTGGTGAATAAAACACAGAACCGGTGTTTTTTTTGACAATATGCCTATGTTTCATAAAATTAAAATAATACTGAGACACCAGTTTATTTCTTTGAGTATTAGATTTGTGTCCAAAAGAAGGCACAATATCACGCAGAATGCTGCCAATCTCTTTAAATAAGTTTTCTTGCTCAGGATTCTTGCTCCAGATTCTTCCACTAGGTATGTTAGATATTTTACATTTTTATGGTACATTTTAATGTGCTGTGATTCTTTGCAAAAGGAACACAATTCATACGATTGAAAGTTCATTTTATTATCACTTTTTTACTAACTTATGATTGTATACAATGTTATGAGGAACTTATAATGCCACAAATAAAATATTGATTGACAGGAGTAGTGAATGTCAAATCCATGGCTAACTTTACAAAATATTTTTTTAACCGGCAACATACGCCAACAACATTCTATTTAAAATAAAGAATAAAATATCCCGATTTCCTGAATTATTTGAAAAACAAATTATTACCGCTACTATTAATTTTTCTTAGAATCAAACCTAAAAGAATATAAAAATATTTGAGTATATATTTATAGGTATAGTTATATATTTTTTGCTGTATATCACCTTTGTTTGTAGTCAATATTGACATTTCCCTGAAACCTAGTAGGAAAATTATATGAAATCAATTATTTTTATATAATAATGTATCTGAGGTTATAAATTTTATTTTACTAGGGCACGGGAAAAATAAAAAAATATATAACCCGCTATACGAACATCCACTTCATTCTTAATCAATTTTGACATTTCCCTGAAACCCAGTAAGAAATTTGTATGAAAACAATCAATTTTATATAAAAATAAAATTCATCTGATATTATATATTTTATTTTACTAGGGCAGAAAAATAAAAAAATAATATAACCCGCTATACGAACATCCACTCTCATTCTTAATCAATATTTGACATTTCCCTGAAACCTAGTAAGAAAATTTGTGTGAAATCAATTAATTTCACATAATAGTTTATCTGATATTATATATTTTATTTTACTAGGGAACGGGGAAAATCAGAAAAAATCTCCCCCAAAACTCCCATAACACACAGCCTTCTATTTATTTGTGAATAACGTCAAAATAAATATTCACTTAATGTTTTTTATTTAAATATAATTCCGGTATAAAATTTTCTTACCGAATCCCCCACGTGCTTGAATTAATTGCGGGAAAATTTGTCTCGTACATGAATTTTTAAAGAAAATTCATGTAGTCAAAAAATTTCCGACAATAATTCATGCTCTAGGGAGATTATAAGTTCTAACAACCATTCAGATTTTGTCATTTTGTGTCATATGAAATAATTTCACCCAATCATGTCAACATTACACTGATAATTGCATTCAGTGCAATTATCAATCACTATGACAACACGATTGAGTTAGACAACTTCATTCCAAATAAATTTCAAAATGTCACGTTTTGGCAATGCGAATATTCAAAGTATAAATGCGCTAATCAAAGAAAAAATTCCCAGAAATACAACCTACAGTCACAAATATATTTGGGGAATATTTATGGAATTTTGCTGCGAACGAGAATATGAATTAAATGAACATAGAAGCTTAAAAGAATTGGCGTTGATACTAAAAGATTGGGCGGTCAATATGAGAAAGAAAGACGGGACCAAATTAAAAGAAGCAACGGTGAATACAATGTGGAACGTTTCGTGCAAACTTTTGCAAGAAAAGTACTATAATGACTATAATATTATCACCCGTTTAACAATATAGTATTTAAACCAGCCCGAGATGCCCGCGATGCAATGAGGAAGAAACTACAAGCAGATCCATGTAAACGTAAGTCCAGTTCAGTTTCGGTATATTTGTCTGAAGTTAACAAAATAATATTGCTATGGGATGAAAATACTCATGAAGGTCTAATGCGTGAATTTTAATACAATCCGGTGTTCAGTAAAACGTGCCAAGGTGGTTCTAAAAGCTGTACAAGTAGTAAATGGTTGGTTTCCAATAGTGAAAGACAAAGCTGCCCTGTACGTCTTTTTCATAAACTGATATCAAAACGAGACGACAATATTACGTCACCACGACTGTTCCAAATCGACACTGGAAAAATGAAATTGACAAATGGTACGATAATGTACCTGTTGGAAGAAATACAATAAATGGATGGACTAAATCTGCTGCTGAGGCAATTGGCTTGAATGTGAAGGACAGAAAGATAACAAATCACTCGAATAGATCAACTGCTGTTAGCGAATTGGCAAAAAGTGGTGTAGAAGAACAACAATTGCTGAAAATTACTGGTCATAGCAATAAAAGTTCTATAAAACCATACTTAAATCTCGATCAAGAACACCACAACAAGATCATAAATATTATGCGTGCTAATAGATCTTCTGTAGTAGAGAACAGCAACGAATCTAATGTTAAGTTAATTTTAATAATTGTACTTTCACTAACGGTACTTTTAATAAATAAATAAATGTTTCATTGTGTTGAGTTATAAATTTTTGTCAAAAAATTTTCCGCCGAATATCCCTCGGACTTGTTGAAAAGGGAAACATTCTCAATTGAGAATGTTTCCCTTTCAACATGAATACCTCACAAGAGGTTATCTTGCATGGAAGATAGTGACTAAAGTTATCTTTCAGTCCAAATATTCCACATCTGATTTTATGAACATCCTGTTCATATTTTCAACAAATCAATCCTCGACATTGACAATGCCTCATAATTTTATGATTAACTCGTTGTTAGTATACCCTCAGCCTTCGGCTTCGGGCTGTTACCAAGGAACGAGCTTTCGATTGTCATAAAATTATCTCGTCTATTATCAATATCCTAGGGATATTACTACTGAATATGTCCCGCTTCATATGGGATAATGTCGCTGTAATTATTCGAAAATGTCCTGCTTCATATGGGATTTCTAATGTAGGATGGAAATATTCGAACAAATTTCCTCATTCATATGTAATATTACAACAAATTCAAATATAGGTGAAAAATTGAACTTTGAAAATTAAATCAGTCAATATTAGACACTAAAAATTATCCGGATGTTATGATATTGGATGATAGTGACCAAGACATTCCACTCACATATAATAATTCTCATTTGTGAGTACAAAAATCGTAGTTTACTATCGGCTAAATAGGAAGGAACAGAAATGCAAGTGGATAAAAAAATCGGATAAATTACGTTACCGTAGCAACGCTAGCATTTATTGTTCGTTTATCAAGCGTTGCGCGTCTCATCAGTTTGACAATTGTAAATGTCAAAAACAGAATTAAACATTAAATAATATTCCAGTAAGTATGTCGAGATTTGGAAATATTTAATATGAAGAAACAGAATGGGAAAGATTATAAAGAATACGTGGTGAAAACAATGTGGAACACAACGTAAAAATAGTTCAATAACATTAACTAAAAGTGAAATTGTTAAAATGGCATTAATATGGGATGAAAATAGTCCCATAGGTCTTTTAAAAAGATTTTTTCACATCGCTGCATATGAATTAGCTTGGCTAGGAGGTGAAGCTGAAATTGTAAAGTACACTATTTTGAAGAAGAAAAATCAAATAATGTTTTTTTCCAAAACATGTCAAGGTGGCTCAAACAAGTGCTGCGATAGTTGATGGCTAATAAAAAACCATAGAAAACCCTAGCATATGCCCAGTAACATTGTTTTATGAAATATTATCACATAGACCGAACCATAGATAGATTATTTATTACTCCCAATCCGTTTTGGAAAAATAATTCATCAAAAGGTTGGTACAAAATGTTATAGAGTCAACAAAATTCTAACTGGCGAAAATTTAGCTAAAAAAATTGGACTGGATACAAAGAATAAAAAAAATCATTCTCATCGCTCAAGCGCCGTGTCAACTTTAGCTAAATCAGGTACCTATTAATGAACAAGAATTAATTAAAATAACTGGACATTCCTCTTTTATGTCTATAAAGCCTCATTTACAACTTGATAATGAGCATCATTCGCATCTTGTAACAAATCTCCGAGATAAAGCTTCGGATAATGAATTAGCCACAGTGTCAACAACATCCATGTCGAAGTGAACAACAAAATCTGCAACAGTAAAGGAGCAAATGTCTACTGGACCAATTGTATTTTTAACAATTGTTCTTTCTAAACATTATTTTTCTACTTATTGTTCTTTTAGCTTGTTAAATAAAGTTCAATTGAATTGAGTTTTCTATTCATGGAATTATCTTACCAAATACCACGCGAGCTCAGATCTGGCAGCATATTTTTTACGATGGTTTTCTCATACTTACTTTCATATATGTAATTCAACTCGATCTGTTCTGAAAAAATCACTGGAGCTAAGCTCTCGTGATTTTGTCAGAACAGCTATCGTTAAATTGCCAATAAAAGTAAGTATTCGAAAATATATCCGGCTAAATCTGAGCTCTTGTGGTATTAACCCCGAATATTCTTATTGATAGGAATGGGAATTCTTCATTGGAACTGAACTGAATCACTACATTATTAATATTCAGGCCCACAGTCATATTTTTTCATTGATTAATCATGAGGATAGCCTAAACATTTATACTGATGGTTCGAAAACAGAAACAAGTACAGGGTGTGCGTTCTATACTAAACTATGAGATATTTAAAATTTCTTATTGATAAAATTACCTCAATTTATACAGCAGAAGCTGTTGCTATCGAGAAAGCTTTGCTGTGGGTTACTAGAAACAAAATTAGAAATGCCATCATCTTATCCGATTTCATATCTGTGTTACAAGCAGTCAATGGTAGCTTACAAAAATATTGCAAAAATGAACAGGCAAACGCTGAGCTATCTATCACATCTACATTTATTTGGACTAAGGGCCATGCGGGCATAAAAGGAAATGAAATAACCGACTCGACTGCAAAAGAAGCAACGAGGCTTGAAGTAATGTCTTCTTATATGACGAATTGAATGTGTGTACAGACGAGCACTAACCACTACAAATATATCCATACATGCCTACAAAAATTCTACATATTACACAATATATTCCATTCATCAAACAGCCGACTCAATCTGATTCACGGTTGCTATCCTCCCAAAATTGGCGTAATAGAATCCAATAAGTATCCATGGAACAACTCAAAAATTGGCGAACTCAATCATATATTTTTCGAATGTAAAAATAATTCGCAAATCATTTCGAAATTCCTAGCCCAATTAGTTTCCTTCATTAAACCTCTACCGATTAACATTATAAGCCTATTATTACTCAATGACAAAAAATAAACGATAAAATTAAAAAGTTTCTAACGAAAAGTAATTTGAAGATATAATTTTTTTACGGATTACAACAATATGTGGCAAATACAAACAATAATTCAAATGCCAACACACTATGCATAAATATTTTTGGAAGGTATGTAATATTGATTCAAGTTTTTTTAGTTCTCTCCCACCCTGAAATTGAAAGATGGTCAAGAAGAGTAAATTTATATATTTACCTCAATACGTTACTGCATTTTGGTATTCTGGATTAAAAAAATTACTAAGTAAATTTACAAATGTTCCCACGCTACATACGTTTTTCTCTCGGGAATGTATAGATGAGGTCAAAATATCACCAGTACTTCATATTACTTTTATCCGGAAATCCTTCGTTACTAACTTACGAGCCCTCGAAGTTAAAAAATGAAAAATGTTTTTCATTGATAATTTTTCAAGTGAATATGGAAAACAACCAAATTTTGATGATTGACGAAAAATTCCTTCAATGAGGTTCCATGCATGAGTCAGTTAATTTTGTAACGAAGCATTTTTTTTGAGCTTCGTTACTAAGAATGGCTAAGGAAAGTTTAACATAACTTTGGTACGTCCCTGACTATTTGGGGTTAATATTGATTCCAGTTTGGCAATAAGTTTCATTCCTATTTCAGAAAATAAATGTTCAAACCCAAAGCTACTGGAAGTAACGTGAAAATCAGGCACAAAACATAACTATTTTTTTCTACATCTTATAAAAATTGTGGAAAGATCCTTGGATGGTTTTTGTAAAAGGGGAAAAAGAAACCAAACTGGCGATGGGAAAAACCAAAACATTTTTTGTAACAAGCACTCACTCATTCATCAGATTGCCGGTGCAGTTTCAGATTAACGAACAAAAAGTACGCCGTTCTTACCCTAAAAGGAACAAAAAGAGTTCTTTTCTTAGAAGGCTTTTTCTTCCAATTTTGTCATAGATTTTAATATATTAAAGGCAAGAAGAAGCTAGCAAGGGGGGTTGTTCCTACCTTGTGCCCGTAAGGCTAGTTCCTGCTTTGTGCCCGTAAGGCTTGTTCCTGCCTTGTGCCCGTTTTGTTCCGATTAAAGTGAATTTTGTTCTCTCTTAGGTATGGGGTGACTTTCCTATCCAGGTGAATTTGTAATTGTTTGTTTGCAATCTCGTTAGCAAATGAATGCGCGTAGATTGAAACATCATCTCCATACATAACACAGCCATGCTTTGGTTTTTGAAAAAGTGGGAAAATAATTCGTATAGAGAGAGTACAAATGCGGTGACAGTCACGTCCCCTGTGGAACCCTCGCTTCGATCAAATAATCTCAGTAGATATAGCTGCAGGGATTCTGGGACATTTTTTCTCTTTTCTAAAAATTTCCCCAGATCTGGGAAAATTTCGAGAAAATTTCCTCTGACCCCGATGGAAACTCCCATAAGAGCCTGTGTATTAGAGAGAGGGAGATAGTGATTTTCCCTGATTTTTCCCCAGATCTGGGGAAATTTTCAAAAAGTGCCGAGGTCCAACGTGGTAATTTTGCGACCACAAATCAGATCCTTGGGGAACACCCATTTTTTACAGACTCGAGGCCTATATTACCCTGGATTTTCCCTAGATCTACTGTATTTTAGGGGTCAACCTGATGGATTTCTACCTTTCAATATGACTTTTACCTTATTCCACACAGAAGATTGGACTTTTTCCCTAGATCTAGGGATTTTTTCATGCATATTCATGTATTCCACATAGTTTTTCCCTAGATCTACAGAATTTTAAGGTTTAACCTGATGGATTTCTCATGGATGATTGATTTTTTTCCCCAGATCTAGGGAATTTTTCACGTAGGTTGTGTTTAGATTAGTCATTTCAGGTGAATTTTTAGGGTTAATCTGATGGATTTCTCATGGATGATTAACTTTCTTCCCCAGATCTAGGGAATTTTTCACGTAGGTTGTGTTTAGATTAGTCGTTTCAGGTGGATTTTTAGGGTTAACCTGGTGGATTTCTCATGGATGACTAATTTTTTCCTAGAAATTATGATGTGTTATGGGTTGAATGCATGTTCTTATTGTATTCGTGGATTTTTTCAATAGTTTAGTGGTCGTTTGGATATTTTATAGTTTTCACAGTGGATTTTTCGCCGCAGAAGATGAATTGATAATTTTACCGAGAAAGTGTGGTGTATTATAGGTTAGATTAATAATTTTGACCTTTTCGTGGTTTTTTCAATAGATTGAGTG
Source organism: Gonioctena quinquepunctata (assembly GCA_018342105.1). Classification (NCBI taxonomy): domain Eukaryota; kingdom Metazoa; phylum Arthropoda; class Insecta; order Coleoptera; family Chrysomelidae; genus Gonioctena; species Gonioctena quinquepunctata. The sequence continues at coordinate 32,919 of JAFIRS010002481.1, read as the reverse complement.
TGTTTTGGTTATTTTCATAGTATGTGTCTATTCTGGGTTGAATGCATGTTTTTTGACGTTTGAGAGGTACTTCCATTAGTGTGTGTGCATGCATAAGATTTTCAACTTCACGGTGTCCAAGAGTGGATTTTTTGCTGCAGAGATAATTATTGTTTTTCTTAGAAAATATGAATGTATACGAATCGGGTGGATGTTTGCCAGGTCAGATGCATATTTTTAACGTTTCAGGAGTTTTTCCAACTTATATAAGTATAATTTATTCGACTGAGAAGATGATTTCAGAGGACGGTGCGCCATCTGTTGGGCAATAGATGAAAGTCAGTAGATAAGCTATGCCACTACTGGGTCACTTTGACCTCAGAGCTCAGGCTGCGGAGGACCTGATCCTGGAACAGAAACAGCGAGCAGGTCGGTCGGAGGTTTCCCAAAGCGTCTCAAACCTATTTTGGTAGCCATTTTCCCAAGATGGCTGACTTTTTTCCCTGAGAGTTAAGAATTAAACATATTTTCTCTTAGGGTAGCCATTTTTCCAAGATGGCTGACGTTTTTTCCTTACAGTTGGCAATTAAACACATTTTTCTCTTAGGGTAGCCATTTTTCCAATATAGCTGACATTTTTCGAAGATGGCTGATATTTTTCCCTAACAGTTGATAGATAACTATGTTTTTCTTGGAGTCGCCATTTTCCAATATGGTTGACATTTTTCGAAGATGGCTGACATCTTTCATCATTTTAAGAATGGTGGCCAGAATTTTTCCCTTAATTTTTTCAGCGGCCATGTTTTTTTCCTCTTAACAGTTTTTTCCTTAATTTTTTTTTATTATGGCAGCCATTTTTTTGTTACATCTTCATACCTATGGACCCCTCCAATGAACCGCTCATGGCAGAGCCCAGGTAAAAACTCCGAACTTCCAACTTCGACACGCCGGGTCACTCCCTCCTTTTCCCACCGGAGCTCGTAGTGACATAGCTTATCTACTGACTTTCATCTATTGCCCAACAGATGGCGCACCGTCCTCCGAAATCATCTCAGTTGAATAAATTATACTTATATAAGTTGGAAAAACTCCTGAAACGTTAAAAATATGCATCTGACCTGGCAAACATCCACCCGATTCAGTATACATTCATATTTTCTAAGAAAAAACAATAATTGGTCGTCTGCAGCAAAAAATCCACTCTTGGACACCGTGGAAGTCTGAAAATCATTATGCATGCACACACACTAATGGAAGTACCTCTCAAACGTCAAAAAGCATGAATCCATGAATAATCACTGAAATTATCATTTCCCATATGTACTCAAACGAATTTGAATCGATCACGGTAATCCAAAGGTATTGAAACAAATGGAATATGAAATATATCTGTTATAATAATCCAAGCGAAAATCTGGGAATCCCCGCGCTACACAAGTTCGTGCCTGCATGAAATCTGCTGATAGAGAGATATTATTAATCCCAGCGTCGAGGTATTTCCAGCGTTGCCATAGTGAGTTCAAAGTATGATATTTTCAGACTTATTAGACTTGATATTTTTTAATATTGGTATTACTCAAATTTTAATAGTGTGATATATCTCAGACGTTTCACAGCCGAATTTAACCATTTTTTCTAGAATAGTTGGGTTGATGTTTTTCAAGTTTGGGTGTTGATGGGTGTTGATGGTTGTGTTGATGGGTGTTGATGGGTGTTGATGGGTGTTGATGGGTGTTGATGGGTGTGATGGGTGTTGAGGGGTGTTGAGGGGTGTTTATGGGTGTTTATGAGTGTTCAGGGGTGTTTTGGGGGTGTTGATGGGTGTCTATGGGTGTTTATGGTTGTTTATGGGTGTAACCTCGTGCAACTTCGTGCAACCTCATGCAACCTCGTGCAACCCCATGCAACCTGGGGGTACCTGGGGGTAACCACTTGAACACATCTCTCTCTCTCTTCTATATATATATATATATATATATATATATATATATATATATATATATATATATATATCCTCAATATCAAATATGAGCATACACCACCATCTCATCAAACCTCAGCTGAAATCTATATAACTCGGTGACGTCATCGCTGAACTTAGTACTTGAATCACTCACCAGGTGGCGATGTTGTCATTCTGTCTTACGCTCTACCGATTCGTTCTCAGAAAAAGTTATTAAGTATAGGTACTGTTTGCTGTTGATTAATTTCTGCTCCAGCCGCTGAACAGACAAGACGTGTGTCTCTAGAGCAGCTCTGCTACTTTTTGATTCTAAGTCTTCTAGAGAGTTCCTCCAGTATTTCAAAAGTGAGTGTTTTTTTCAAAACTGATAGCGTCCAGTCTTCAGGTTTTTTCTTAGCCTCTATCATTTTCAAACTGATCACGTGACACTTATGTCATTTAGTCTTCCATCCGAACAAATTGTTTTTAGAACTTAAGTCTTTGCACTGTCTGATTTCATCATTCATGATCCAGTCGTCAGAGAGGTCAGACGTGTTTTTTCGATGCTCCTCCAGTGTGTTGAAGTTGTTCTTCTAAATTGTTGGAATGAACTAGAACTCAGTTTTTAGTATATCAGGAGTCATTATTTATATGACCCTATATATTTATTAGTTCAGATTGTAAAGTTGATGACAAGTGTCTTGAATGTCATGATTTAAGTTTTATAAAGTCAAATATAGATCCGTTATTTTTCAATTATTCACGACTATTCATTAGTAAATATAACAGGTAGCTTCTAGTTGTATTGTGAATAATAGTTGAATCAGTTGTGTCGTTGAAAAATCATATCAGAATGGATTTAGCGAAGCACATCAAACCATTGACCGGTAAGTCAGACTGGCCTATGTGGAAGAGAAAAATCAGGGATCTGCTTGATTATCACGAAGGAGCTTTAGATGTTATCGATGGAAAGCTACAGAAGGCTACACCATTAGAGCAGAACGCAACGGAAGCTCAGACTAAAGAACACAAAGAGAAATCCGACTTGTACCGCGAAGCTAATAGTTATGCCAAATCAATGATATCTTCTTCAGTTACTGATTCAGTTTATCAGAAGATCATGGACAAAGAAACAGCACATGAATCTTGGGAAGCATTGAAACAGCAGTTTGAAGCGACATCAAGAGATCAGCTTTTCAAAATAGTACAGAGTTTTTCGCGTTTGTTTGGACACCAGGTGAAGATGTTTCTACTCATATAGCAAAGTTGAGGAGTTTGTGGAATGAACTTAATAACGGACTCAAATCTAAAAATTTAGCAGAACTACCAGATTTGATGCTTATTTGTAAAACTCTTCACATTTTGCCAAAATCTTTCGAAACATTCAAAACTAGTTGGATGATGTTAGCGAAAGAAGATGATAAAACATTTGAAGAACTGATATCTCAGTTGTGCATGTATGACAGAAATTTCACACGAAGTGAAGGCAACGAAAATTTTGTTAAAGAGGCTTTAATTGCAAGAAGTAGTATTTCGATCAACAAAAAGAAACTCAATAGAAATACTGATATATGTAACTACTGCAAAGAAAAGGGGCATTGGGTAAAACACTGTAAGAAGTGGGTAGCAGATGGAAAACCAGCTAAAAATGAGCAAGCGAAGGGTCAATACAAAGTAGCTGCGGCCACTACTGTGGCACTCATGTCCATTACCAATGAAGTCAGTTCAGCGGTCGGGACTGATTCCACAGAATGGTGGATAGACAATGGGGCAACAAAGGATGTAACAAATTGTTCAAATGTGTTCGTTGAATTTGAACAATTTGAACACCCCTGTACCATAAAAGCTGCTGGAAAGGAGAGTCTTAATGCAATTGGAAAAGGTACCATAAATGTAATATCTACAATAGGAGACAAATGTCAGGAGATGACGTTGAACGACTTATGGTACGTTCCAGATATTTCAAAAAATCTGCTCTCTGTTTTGGCCGCCCACGACAGAAATCCAATAAGCGAGTTCAGATCGTCACCTATAGAATGCTGGTTCGAGATTGGTGATGAAAAAGTAATTCATGGAAGTCGCGAAGTAGGTGGAACCCTGTATAAAGTAGCCATCAAGTCAATCATACCAGAAATAAGAGCCGAAGTAAATACAGTAGTAGCGAATCGTTCATTATTACAGCTGTATCATGAAAGATGGGGGCATCAGGACAAGCGTCATGTCAAAAAGATGCTTGAGAGTAAGCTAGGCATCAATGTTAAACTAGATGAAGACCTTTGTGAACCCTGTATATAGGGGAAATCACATCGACAACCATTTGGTACAAGAATGGCAGCAACAAGACCAGGTGAACTAATTTCATCAGATGTATGTGGGCCATTCGACGAGTCCTTCCAGAAGAAGCGATACTTAGTTGTGTTCAAAGATAATTACACGAAATTCCGTTATGGCTATCTCATTAAGGAGAAGTCTGAAGTAAAAAGTGCTCTCGAACATATGGTTGCACATACGAAGACATCAGGTCATACCATAAAAGAGTTCTTGAGTGACAATGGTGGGGAATTTGACAACGAGGATGTTAGTGTTAGAACTCACTGTATTAGTAATTTATTAATAACATTCGCACTTTGATAGATTTGTCAATGAATATGAGAATTGTCATTCAAGAACTGAATATATATTTTATTAGTTATTGACTCCTCATTCAATATATCACAGGAGATAACAGTTGGCGACGAAGGATTATGGATTCTGAGGTGTTCGTGAAGTTGTTGGAACAGCAGAACAAAATTCTGGAAATGCTTACACTGAAGGTAAACACTGACAGGTTACCAGAATCAAAATCTGAAAACACTGAGTTCATCATCGAATCATTGGCCAGAAACATAGTTGAATTTGTACCAGATCCGGAAAACAATATCACATTCGAATCTTGGTATAAAAGATACGAAGATCTGTTTGTCCTCGATGGAAAAAAGTTGGATGATGCAGCCAGAGTTCGACTTTTACTGCGAAATCTCAATACTATTGCACATGAAAGGTACACTAACTTCATTTTGCCGAAACACCCCAGAGAAATTCAGTTCGAAGAAACTATAAAGATTCTCAAGAAAATTTTTGGAAAACAATCATCTATATTTAGTACTCGATACAAGTGTCTACAGCTGAATAAAATCGAATTTGACGATTTTTTAACATATGCTGGTATCGTGAACAAACATTGTGAAGCTTTTCAACTGAAGAAGCTGAACGAGAATCAATTCAAATGTCTCATGTTTATAATTGGTTTGAAATCTTCCAAATATTCGGACATTACAACACGTCTTTTATCAAAAATTGACAAAGATGAAAAAGACGACATCTCTTTAGAATATTTAGTTGATGAATGTCATCGAATATCGAGTTTGAAGGAAGATACAGCTCGTTGAACACAGAACTAGTGCCACAGTTCATGCAGTTTTCAACAAGGAAAAGAAACATCAAAGCAGTTTCGACAAACCCAGAACACCTTGTTGGCAAAGCGGGGAGATGCATTTCAAGAAGGATTGCAGTTTCTCTAAACACAAATGTAGAGTCTGTGACATCAATTAGTGAGTTGAATATATTGGGAATCGACTGGATCGAGGAATTTGGATTATGGGACATTCCAATTAATTCAATCTGCAAGAAAATTGATTCATCTTTCCAGACACCATCAAAAATAAGTTTGGAATACTTAAAAAGCACTTTTCCGAAGGTTTTCAAGGATGGTTTGGGACACTGCACCAAATCAAAAGTGGAAATACATACAAAAGCCGGTGCCAAACCTATTTACCGACCGAAACGACCAGTAGCATACAATGTTAGACAATTAGTTGAGGAGGAATTGGACCGATTAGAGAGAGAGGGAGCAATTACACCTATTGATTTTTCTGATTGGGCAGCACCAATTGTAGTAGTTCGCAAACCCCGAATATTCTTATTGATAGGAATGGAAATTGTTCATTGGAACTGGACTGAATTCACTACATTCATTAATATTCAGGCCCACAGTCATATTTCTTTCATTGATCAATCATGAGGATAGCCTAAACATTTATACTGATGGTTCGAAAACAGAAACAAGTACAGAGTGTGCGTTCTATACTTCAAACGGCAATGAGATATTAAAATTTCTTATTGATAAAATCACCTCAATTTATACAGCAGAAGCTGTTGCTATCGAGAAAGCTTTGCTGTGGGTTACTAGAAACAAAATTAGAAATGCCATCATCTTATCCGATTTCATATCTGTGTTACAAGCAGTCAATGGTAGCTTACAAAAATATTGCAAAAATGAACAGGCAAACGCTGAGCTATCTATCACATCTACATTTATTTGGACTAAGGGCCATGCGGGCATAAAAGGAAATGAAATAACCGACTCGACTGCAAAAGAAGCAACGAGGCTTGAAGTAATGTCTTCTTATATGACGAATTGAATGTGTGTACAGACGAGCACTAACCACTACAAATATATCCATACATGCCTACAAAAATTCTACATATTACACAATATATTCCATTCATCAAACAGCCGACTAATCTGATTCACGGTTGCTATCCTCCCAAAATTGGCGTAATAGAATCCAATAAGTATCCATGGAACAACTCAAAAATTGGCGAACTCAATCATATATTTTGCTCGAATGTAAAAATAATTCGCAAATCATTTCGAAATTCCTAGCCCAATTAGTTTCCTTCATTAAACCTCTACCGATTAACATTATAAGCCTATTATTACTCAATGACAAAAAATAAACGATAAAATTAAAAGTTTCTAACGAAAAGTAATTTGAAGATATAATTTTTTTACGGATTACAACAATATGTGGCAAATACAAACAATAATTCAAATGCCAACACACTATGCATAAATATTTTTGGAAGGTATGTAATATTGATTCAAGTTTTTTTAGTTCTCTCCCACCCTGAAATTGAAAGATGGTCAAGAAGAGTAAATTTATATATTTACCTCAATACGTTACTGCATTTTGGTATTCTGGATTAAAAAAATTACTAAGTAAATTTACAAATGTTCCCACGCTACATACGTTTTTCTCTCGGGAATGTATAGATGGGGTCAAAATATCACCAGTACTTCATATTACTTTTATCCGGAAATCCTTCGTTACTAACTTACGAGCCCTCGAAGTTAAAAAATGAAAAATGTTTTTCATTGATAATTTTTCAAGTGAATATGGAAAATCAACCAAATTTTGATGATTGACAAAAAATTCCTTCAAAGAGGTTCCATGCACGAGTCAGTTAATTTTGTAACGAAACTTTTTTTTGAGCTTTGTTACTAAGAATGGCTAAGGAAAGTTTAACATAACTTTGGTACGTCCCTGACTATTTGGGGTTAATATTGATTCCAGTTTGCCAATAAGTTTCATTCCTATTTCAGAAAATAAATGTTCAAACCCAAAGCTACTGGAAGTAACGTGAAAATCAGGCACAAAACATAACTATTTTTTTCTACATCTTATAAAAATTGTGGAAAGATCCTTGGATGGTTTTTGTAAAAGGGGAAAAAGAAACCAAACTGGCGATGGGAAAAACCAAAACATTTTTTGTAACAAGCACTCACTCATTCATCAGATTGCCGGTGCAGTTTCAGATTAACGAACAAAAAGTACGCCGTTCTTACCCTAAAAGGAACAAAAAGAGTTCTTTTCTTAGAAGGCTTTTTCTTCCAATTTTGTCATAGATTCTCAATATATTAAAGGCAAGAAGAAGCTAGCAAGGGGGGTTGTTCCTACCTTGTGCCCGTGAGGCTAGTTCCTGCTTTGTGCCCGTAAGGCTTGTTCCTGCCTTGTGCCCGTTTTGTTTCGATTAAAGTGAATTTTGTTCTCTCTTAGGTATGGGGTGACTTTCCTATCCAGGTCATAGAAATGTAATTATAATATACTGACTAGAATGCGTTTCAAGCTGCGCGAAATGTCCCATGCATGGTGGCCGCCATTGTTGTTTATGTCCTCCTCGCAGTAGCGGAACAATTCCAGTGGCATTGCTTGTAATGGAAAATAGGGTATATCATCATAAAACGTTTTTTTTAAATAGATGATGCATTAAAGGTACAGAGAATTGTGAATATAAATGTTATATACCTGTGTAAAAAATGTTCACTCTTCCACCCATCTATTATATGAAGATATATGAGACATGTTTTACATATCCTTATAATTGAATAGGTATTTCTATCAAGATTTTTCATTGCACTATTACATCAATATTTGAAAAATGAGTAAGTTATAAGGTCACATTTGATGTGGGTGCCATTGTCATTGTATATATCCATTTTTCAGCCGACGAAACCAAAAAGGAGGAGGTTCTCTGGTCGACGCGTATATTTTTTTTATGTATGACCACGCATAACTTTTTACAGAGGAGTCCGATTCCGATTATTCTCTTTTCATTGGATAGGGCATACTCCAAAGTTAGTCCCATTTGAATTCGAAAAAAATCCACTCCTAAGGGTAGCAAAATGGAAAATATTTATCTTCACCCTCTGAATTTTGATCCGTTAATCGATTCTATCAGGCATAACTTTGTACTGGGTTTTCCGATTTGGATGATTTTTTTTATTACCTAGAATATACCTCATAGTTGATCATATTTGGGTTCGGAAGGAATTAATCCACCCCTATGGGTAGAAAAATAGGGGATGATTGATTTTTCACTTGTGAACATTGGCACACATATGTAGTTGACATTGACAGATCGCTATCGTCATTATTTTTGTTCTCCTACATCCGTCACAATAATAACATTCTATGGAAGGATGGAATTATATACAAAGTGATGAAATGAACTTACCAGAACTATCAAAAATAATTTATAATATATAACAATAAATAGTTGAAGTAGATAATCGTATTATTTAACTGTTATTAGTTGAAGTAAGGTGGGTATAAGTAAGTATTTTGGAATTATTCAAAAGTTGAGTAGGTAGTAATTAGTATATTTCAGCCACAAAAAATTGAAAAATAAAAACTTTTTAACAAAAAAATTTCTTACAAAATACATTAATTCCTGATTTGACCCAGCTTTCTCCTGATATTCAAATAGCCAATAATTTAGACCGCAGAAGGCGCACCGCAACATTTTGATGCATCTTTGGTAGTGTATCCAGTAGCTGCATAACTACGTAATTTCATATAATAATTCTTAATACGTTTATTCTTCATTTCGTTTTTTGTGAAATACAGTATCGCATAACTTTCTAATAAAATTTTGAAAACACCTTTTGTATTGTTGCCCACCCTCTACCAATTTGGAATCAGCAAGTTAACTTATAAATAAAAAAAAGAGGGTGTTCATTTAATAAAACCACCGCTGATGACGTCATCTCTCGAAGGTAGATCACCCTGTATATTGGATTATTATTAAAAAAAACAGTAAATTAAAATGAAAAATCGATCTGTTTTGGGAATTTTTAATGATATTGTTCATTTAGCTAATAATGAATGTATGCGTTACTTTATGGACACACTGAAAAGGCAATATGTATAAATAAGCATGGCCACATATCATTACCTACTACTACAAACTAATGTAACACTTCATTATATATAACAGTTTTCAATTTATCCACTATAATCACTATAACAAAAAAGACAACAAAGTACAAAGACACATCCAAACCGAACACAAAGGAATTAAAGAAAATTGGAATGATTTGGCAACGCTTATAAGTGCCAACCGACAACGCCGTTATGTTTACAAATAGATGATATAAATACTACCGTCATACGTTCAGTTGATTATCTTCGTCGCACGCATGTAATATGCTTATGAAGTCATACTTTTCTTCATTGTTTGGTGTCCTCCTTGCTATCGCATAAGGGTGCCACGAAATTCGGGTGCGCAGTAGACTAAACGCGTTCTAGTCAGTATATTATAATTACATTTCTATGATCCAGGTGAATTTGTAATTGTTTGTTTGCAATCTCGTTAGCAAATGAATGCGCGTAGATTGAAACATCATCTCCATACATAACACAGCCATGCTTTTGTTTTTGAAAAAGTGGGAAAATAATTCGTATAGAGAGAGTACAAATGCGGTGACAGTCACGTCCCCTGTGGAACCCTCGCTTCGATCAAATAATCTCAGTAGATATAGCTGCAGGGATTCTGGGACACTTTTTCACTTTTCTAAAAATTTCCCCAGATCTGGGGAAATTTCGAGAAAATTTCCTCTGACCCCGATGGAAACTCCCATAAGAGCCTGTGTATTAGAGAGAGAGGGAGATAGTGATTTTCCCTGATTTTTCCCCAGATCTGGGGAAATTTTCAAAAAGTGCCGAGGTCCAACGTGGTAATTTTGCGACCACAAATCAGATCCTTGGGGAACACCCATTTTTTACAGACTCGAGGCCTATATTACCCTGGATTTTCCCTAGATCTACTGTATTTTAGGTGTCAACCTGATGGATTTCTACCTTTCAATATGACTTTTTACCTTATTCCACACAGAAGATTGGACTTTTTCCCTAGATCTAGGGATTTTTTCATGCATATTCATGTATTCCACATAGTTTTTCCCTAGATCTACAGAATTTTAAGGTTTAACCTGATGGATTTCTCATGGATGATTGATTTTTTTCCCCAGATCTAGGGAATTTTTCACGTAGGTTGTGTTTAGTTTAGTCATTTCAGGTGAATTTTTAGGGTTAATCTGATGGATTTCTCATGGATGATTAACTTTCTTCCCCAGATCTAGGGAATTTTTCACGTAGGTTGTGTTTAGATTAGTCATTTCAGGTGAATTGGTAATTTTAGCGAGAAAGTGTGATGTATTATAGGTTAGATTAATAATTTTGACCTTTTCGTGGTTTTTTCAATCGATTGGTGCGTGTTTGGTTATTTTCATATAGTATGTGTCTATTCTGGGTTGAATGCATGTTTTTTGAGGTTTGAGAGGTACCTCCGTTAGTGTGTGTGCATGTATAATGATTTTCAGATCTTACACGGTGTCCAAGAGTGGTTTTTTTGCTGCAGACGACTAATTATTGTTTTTTCTTAGAAAATATGAATGTATACTGAATCGGGTGGATGTTTGCCAGGTCAGATGCATATTTTAACGTTTCAGGAGTTTTTCCAACTTATATAAGTATAATTTATTCGACTGAGAAGATGATTTCAGAGGACGGTGCGCCATCTGTTGGGCAATAGATGAAAGTCAGTAGTATAAGCTATGCCACTACTGGGTCACTTTGACCTCAGAGCTCAGGCTGCGGAGGACTCGATCCTGGAACAGAAACAGCAGCAGGTCGGTCGGAGGTTTCCCAAAGCGTCTCAAACCTATTTTGGTAGCCATTTTCCCAAGATGGCTTGACTTTTTTTTCCCTGAGAGTTAAGAATTAAACATATTTTCTCTTGGGGTATCCATTTTTCCAAGATGGCTGACGTTTTTTTCCTTACAGTTGACTATGTTTTTTTCTTAGGGTAGTCATTTTTCCAATATGGCTGATATTTTTCGAAGATGGCTGATATTTTTCCCTAACAGTTGAGTGATACCTATGTTTTCTTTGGAGTGGCCATTTTCCAATATGGTTGACATTTTTCGAAGATGGCTGACATTTTCCATCATTTTAAGAATGGTGGCCAGAATTTTTCCCTTAATTTTTTCAGCGGCCATGTTTTTTTCCTCTTAACAGTTTTTTCCTTAATTTTTTTTTTATTATGGCAGCCATTTTTTTGTTACATCTTCATACCTATGGACCCTCCAATGAACCGCTCATGGCAGGGCCCAGGTAAAAACTCCGAACTTCCAACTTCGACACGCCGGGTCACTCCCTCCTTTTCCCACCGGAGCTCGTAGTGACAATAGCTTATCTACTGACTTTCATCTATTGCCCAACAGATGGCGCACCGTCCTCCGAAATCATCTCAGTTGAATAAATTATACTTATATAAGTTGAAAACTCCTGAAACGTTAAAAATATGCATCTGATCTGGCAAACATCCACCCGATTCAGTATACATTCATATTTTCTAAGAAAAAAAATAATTGGTCGTCTGCAGCAAAAAATCCACTCTTGGACACCTTTGAAGTCTGAAAATCATTGGGCATGCAATACACACTAATGGAAGTACCTCTCAAACGTCAAAAAGCATGAATCCATGAATAATCACTGAAATTATCATTTCCCATATGTACTCAAACGAATTTGAATCGATCACGGTAATCCAAAGGTATTGAAACAAATGGAATATGAAATATATCTGTTATAATAATCCAAGCGAAAATCTGGGAATCCCCGCGCTACACAAGTTCGTGCCTGCATGAAATCTGCTGATAGAGAGATATTATTAATCCCAGCGTCGAGGTATTTCCAGCGTTGCCATAGTGAGTTCAAAGTATGATATTTTCAGACTTATTAGACTTGATATTTTTTAATATTGGTATTACTCAAATTTTAATAGTGTGATATATCCTCGACGTTTCACAGCCGAATTTAACCATTTTTCTAGAATAGTTGGGATTGAAATTTTTCAAGTTTTTGGGTGTTGATGAGGTTGATGGGTGTTGATGGGTGTTGATGGGTGTTGATGGGTGTTGATGGGTTTTGATGGGTGTTGATGGGTGTTGATGGGTGTTGATGGGTCTTGATGCGTGTTGATGGGTTGTTGATGGGTGTTGATGGGTGTAGATGGGTGTTGAGGGGTTGAGGGGTGTTTATGGGTGTTTATGAGTGTTCAGGGGTGTTTTGGGGGTGTTGATGGGTGTCTATGGGTGTTTATGGTTGTTTATGGGTGTAACCTCGTGCAACTTCGTGCAACCTCATGCAACCTCGTGCAACCCCATGCAACCTGGGGGTACCTGGGGGTAACCACTTGAACACATCTCTCTCTCTCTATATATATATATATATATATATCCTCAATATCAAATATGAGCATACACCACCATCTCATCAAACCTCAGCTGAAATCTATATAACTCGGTGACGTCATCGCTGAACTTAGTACTTGAATACTCACCAGGTGGCGATGTTGTCATTCTGTCTTACGCTCTACCGATTCGTTCTCAGAAAAAGTTATTAAGTATAGGTACTGTTTGCTGTTGATTAATTTCTGCTCCAGCCGCTGAACAGACAAGACGTGTGTCTCTAGAGCAGCTCTGCTACTTTTTGATTCTAAGTCTTCTAGAGAGTTCCTCCAGTATTTCAAAGGTGAGTGTTTTTTTCAAAACTGATAGCGTCCAGTCTTCAGGTTTTTTCTTAGCCTCTATCATTTTCAAACTGATCACGTGACACTTCTGTCATTTAGTCTTCCATCCGAACAAATTGTTTTTAGAACTTAAGTCTTTGCACTGTCTGATTTCATCATTCATGATCCAGTCGTCAGAGAGGTCAGACGTGTTTTTTCGATGCTCCTCCAGTGTGTTGAAGTTGTTCTTCTAAATTGTTGGAATGAACTGAGAACTCAGTGTTTAGTATATCAGGAGTCATTATTTATATGACCCTATATATATATATATATATATATATTAGTTCAGATTGTAAAGTTGATGACAAGTGTCTTGAATGTCATGATTTAAGTTTTATAAAGTCAAATATAGATCCGTTATTTTTCAATTATTCACGACTATTCATTAGTAAATATAACAGGTTATGGGCCCAGGTAGCTTCTAGTTGTATTGTGAATAATAGTTGAATCAGTTGTGTCGTTGAAAAATCATATCAGAATGGATTTAGCGAAGCACATCAAACCATTGACCGGTGAGTCAGACTGGCCCCTAGGGAAGAAAAAAAAATCAGGATCTGCTTGTTTTATCACGAAGGAGCTTTGGGATGTTATCGTTTTAAAAAGCCAGAAGGCTACACCATTAGAGCAGAACGCAACGGAAGCCTCAGCCAAAGAACACAAAGAGAAACCCGACTTGTACCGCGAAGCTAATAGTTATGCCAAATCAATGATATCTTCTTCAGTTACGGGATTCAGTTTATCGAAGATAAATGGACAAAGAAAAAAGAATGAATCTTGGGAAGCATTGAAACAGCAGGAAGCGACATCAAAGATCAGCTTTCAAAATATGTACAGAGTTTTCGCGTTTGTTTGGACACCAGGGAAGATGTTTCTACTAATAGCAAAGTTGAGGAGTTTGTGGAATGAACTTAATAACGGACTCAAATCTAAAAATTTGAGAAAACCAGATTTGATGCTTATTTTGTAAAACTCTTCACATTTTTATTAAAATCTTTCTGAAACATTCAAAACTAGTTGGATGATGTTAGCGAAAGAAGATGATAAACATTTGAAGAACTGATATCCAGTTGTGCATGTATGACAGAAATTTCACACGAAGTGAAGGCAACGAAAATTTTGTTAAAGAGGCTTTAATTGCAAGAAGTAGTATTTCGATCAACAAAAAAAAACCCTCAATAGAAATATTTGATATATAACTACCAAAGAAAAGGGGCATTTGTAAAACACTTAAGAATTTAAAGAGATGGAAACCACCCAAAATGAGCAAGCGAAGGGTCAATACAAAGTAGGGCCACTACTGGGCACTCATGTCCATTACCAATGAAGTCACCAGCGGCCGGACTGATTCCACAGAATGGTGGATAGACAAGGGGCAACAAAGGATAACAAATTGTTCAAATGTTCGTTGAATTTGAACAATTTGAACACCCCTAAAATTAAAACCCGCTGGAAAGGAGAGTCTTAATGCAATTGGAAAAGGAAAATAAAATGAATATCTACAATAGGAGAAAATGTCAGGAGATGACGTTGAACGACTTATGGTACGTTAGATATTTCAAAAACTGTTTGTTTTGGCCGCCCACGACAGAAACTAAAAGGAGTTAGATCGTCACCTATAGAATGCTGGTTCGAGATTGGTGATGAAAAAGTAATTCATGGAAGTCGCGAAGTAGGTGGAACCCTGTATGGAGCCATCAAGTCAATCATACCAGAAATAAGAGCCGAAAAAATAAGTAGAGGAATCGTTCATTATTACACCCTTAATGAAAGATGGGGCATCAGGACAAGCGTCATGCAAAAGATGCTTGAGAGTGTAGCATCAATGTTAAACTAGATGAAGACCTTTGTGAACCCTGATAAGAGGAAATCACATCGACAACCTTTTTGGACAAGAATGGCAGCAACAAGACCAGGTAAACCCAATTTCATCAGATGATGTAATTCGACGGGGTCCTTCCAGAAGAAGGATTCTAGTTTGTTCAAAGATAATTACATCGAAATTGTTATGGCTATCTCATTAAGGAGAAGTCTGAAGTAAAAGTGCTCTCGGTAAATGGTTGCACATACGAAGACATCAGGTCATACCCATAAAAGAGTTCTTGAGGGACAATGGTGGGGAATTTGACAACGAGGATGTTAGTGTTTTAATTCCCCCCTTTTTTTTTTGTAATTTATTAATAACATTCGCACTTTGATTGGGGTTTTTCAATGAATATGAGAATTGGGGATTCAAGAACTAAATATATTTTATTAAATTTTTTACCCCCCTTCAATAAAAAATCCAGGGGGTAACAGTTTTGGGACGAAGGATTTGGGGGTTTGGGGGGGTTTTTGAAGTTGTTGGAAAAAACAGAACAAAAAAATTTGAAATGCTTACCCGGGGAAAGGAAAAAAATGACAGGTTACCAGAATCCCAAAAATGAAAAAAATGAGTTCATCATCGAATCATTGGCCAGAAAAAAAAGTTTTAATTTTTTTCCGGATCCGGAAAAAAAAAATCAATTTCGAATCTTGGAAAAAATAAAGATCTGTTTGTCCTCGATGGAAAAGTTTTTGATGCAGCCAAAAATTCGACTTTTTTTTGCGAAATCTCAATACTATTAAAAAAAGGTAACCAACTTCATTTTGCCGAAACACCCCCCGAGAAATTCAGTTCGGGGAAATATAAAGTTCTTTTAAAAAAATTTTTTTGGGAAAAAAATCATCTATATTTAGTACTGATACGAGTGTCTACAGCTGAATAAAATCAAATTTGACGATTTTTAACATATGCGGGGGTCGTGAAAAACATTGTGAATTTTTTAAAGAAGAAGCTGAACGAGAATCAATTCAAATGTCTCATGTTTAAATTGGTTTTAAATCTTTCCAAATATTCGACATTACAACACGCCCTTTTTCAAAAACAAAGATAAAAAAAAACGACATCTTTTTTGGGGAATATTTAGTTGATGAATGTCATCGAATATCGAGTTTGAAGGAAGATACAGCTCCCCTAAACACAGAACCAGGCCACAGTTCATGCAGTTTTCAACAAGGAAAAAAAATCAAAGCAGTTTCAAAAAAACCCGAACACCTTGTTGGAAAGGGGGAGATGCATTTCAAGAAGGATTGCAGTTTTTTAAACACAAAGGGGGGAGTGGGGTTCCAAAATTCACATAAAGAAGGCTATTGTTCCTGTTTCACAGATAAAACGACAAAACCCCTTCATAAACCCAAAAAAACAGTAAGTGGTTCAAGAAAAAAAAGGGGTAAAAAAAAAAAATGGGGAAAAATATATTCATCAACCGAATAAATTCCCCCAAAAAATTCGTCACTTTGGTCAAAAAGGTGTACAAACATCACTTCAGTTTGCCCCCGCGTCAGATATCACAATCATTGAAAAAAACGAGGAAAAAAAATTCCAACCCAAAAAATAATTCAAACCCGGAAGTTGCGTTAAAGGGGTTCCCCAAAAAACAAGAGGTAATTTTTTATTTGGGAGAAAAACCCCGTCAGGTGATACTGGGTGATCATTCACAACCGGTAGAGAAGACTTTTTTTGGGACATCAATTAGTGAGTTGAATATATTGGGAATCGACTGATCGAGGAATTTGGATTGGGGGACATTCCACTAATTCAATCTGCAAGAAAATTGATTCATCTTTCCAGACACCATAAAAAAAAAATTTTTGGAATATTAAAAAAAGCACTTTTCCGAAGGTTTTAAGGGGATGGTTTGGGACAGGGGCACCAAATCAAAAGGGAAATACAAAAAAAAGCCGGTGCCAAACCATTTACCGACCGAAACGACCAGTAGCATACAATGTTAGACAATTATTTGGGGGAGGAAGGGACCGATTAGAGAGGGGGGGAGCAATTACACCTATTTTTTTTTTCTGATTGGGCACCCCCAATTGTAAAAGTTCGAAACCCGGGGAAAGGAAAAAAATTCGTATTTCCCCCGATTACCAACAGGCCTGAATGATGTTATAGAATCACATTTTATCCATTGCCAGTTCCAGAGGATTTTTTTTTAAAAAAATTTAAATGGAAAAATTAAAAAACCCTTTTTACTTATCCGAGGGGCCCCATCAAACAAGTCAAATTTTTACGATGAATTTTTAAAAACTTCTGAAAATTTCAACACACAGAGGGCCCTACGGGGTTAAAACGTCTTTTTTTGGAGTAAAAAAGGCCCCAGGAGCTTTTCAGCTTTTTATGGATACCATGTTAGCGGGGTTTGGGGTATTTTTGCTCCTTATCTAGATGATAAAATCGTTTCTGGTAGAACCGAGAGGGAAAAATTTTAAAAAAAAATTTTCAAAGTTCTGAAACGCATTCAGGATTATGGTTTGGGTTAAAAAAAATTAAAAAAAGCAAGTTTTTCATGCCACAAAATAAAAATATCATATTCTAGACAAAAAATGGAATCAGACCCGATCCATCAAGAATCACAGCGATTTCAATAAATGTTCACCCAATGACCCTTCCAACACTTCGATCATTTTGGGTGCCATTAATTATTATGGCAAATTTAGAAAAAACATGAAGCAGATTCTTGTGGACCGCGGGATGATCTTTGAAGAAAACACCAAATGGAATTAAGTAAGCCAAAAAACATTTGAGAAACTGAAGGTTGTGTTGTCTTCTGAATTACCACCATTATAAAACCAGAATTACCCATTATTGTAGCAGCTGATGGTCAGGTATGGCCTTGGAGCGTATTCAACACAAATTTTCCCCCCAATGGAAGTATAAAAGCAATTTTGTCACGCATCTCGTTCTTAACATCAGCGGAACAAAAATACAGTCAAATAGAAAAAGAGGGCCTTTAATCTTTTTTGCCGTGACCAAATTCCCACAAAATGATTTTCGGAAAAATTACACTTCAGGGCAGATCACAAACCACTTCTGTTAATTTTGGAAACGAAAAAAAGGGGGTTCCTGTGTACATTGAAAATCGTATAAAAAGATGGGCCCTGACTTCCTCATATACCAAAAAATCGAATACACATCATCTTTGGGATTTGGGCATGCAGATGTTTTATCAAGGCTTTGGATCGCGAATCGAAGCCCGATGAAAGTTTGTCCTTGCAGCTCTTGTAAAATGGAAAAAAACAGTCAAGCAAATTATCGAGCAAGCTACAATTATTTTCCAAAACAGCTGAAAAAGATAGCGAGAGACTCCTATGATGCCGTTCCCAAAAAAGAGATCAGACTACATTTCCACAGTTCCCCCCCAAGAAATAGACGAACCAGATATTGACAACCAAATAGAAGAGAATCTCATCTATATCAGAAAAAATTGTATAATTTTTGGGTGTCGAGGTCATTCCCACCATTTTTCGAAGAGGATTCTAAACAACTACATAAAGGACATCCTGGGAGAAGAATGAAGGCGTTAGCGAGGATTATGTTTATTTCCTGGATAGATAAAGAAATCGAAAATTTCCCTCTATCAATGTAGCTCCTCCCGAAAACTTCAAAATCAATTTTTAAAACGGAACTAGCATCTTGGCCATTACCGGGAACCCCCGACTAGGTTACATATGGATTTTGCCGGTCCTGAAAAAGGATCCAGTTTTCATCATAGTGGATGCTTATGCCAAATGGCCCGAAGTTTTCAAGATGGAGACAACCACTGCTACGGCTACCATCAAGAAACTAAAGGGATTATTTTCAATTTTCGGACTTCCGAGAACCATAGTTTCAGATAATGGTACACAACGAGGATGTTAGTGTTAGAACTCCCTGTATTAGTAATTTATTAATAACATTCGCACTTTGATAGATTTGTCAATGAATATGAGAATTGTCATTCAAGAACTGAATATATATTTTACTAGTTATTAACTCCTCATTCAATATATCACAGGAGATAACAGTTAGAAAAATCCTTTTTCAAAACGGGATCTCTCAAAGGCTAACGGCTCCCTATACGCCAGAGCAGAATGGTTGGAGCGAGAGAGAAAACCGCACAACCATTGAAATGGCTAGTATTCAAATCCAGAAATAGCATTTCCAGAAGGAATATGGGCTGAGTTGGTGAACACTGCAATCTATATTCTGAACAGAACTGCGAAATCATCTGTCGAAGGTGTCAGCCCATACGAGTTGTGGTTGGGCAAGAAACCTAGGATCAAAAATCTTCGAATCATCGGTTCTGTTTGTTACACCCATGTTGCAATCCAAAAACGAGGAAAAATGGATAGAAAGGCGATAAAGGGGTATCTTATAGGATATGATGGAGATGAAAGATATAGAATATGGGTGAAAGAAAGTCACAGAGTAATTCTATCCAGAGATGTGAAATTTCAAGAGAAAAATCAAAAAAAAAAATTGAAGGAACTAAGGAGAGATGATAGATATTTCCAAGAAACATCAACACAAAGGCTCAGAGAAAGATCTTCGCTCATGAAACCCACTCGCTTGAAAGATTACATTATGTCTGTAGAAGATTTGGACAATATATCAAATCCTGAGACCATTGAAGAAGCACTCCAAAGTAAAGAAAGTGACAGGTGGAAAGAGGCTATGGAAAGAGAAATAACTTCATTGAAGGAAAACAACACTTGGGAATTTACAACTTTGCCAGAGGGAGTTAAAGCTTTACCCTGTTTTTCGAATTAAAACTAATTCAGATGGAAGTATTGATAAATACAAGGCCAGATTAGTTGTGAAAGGATTTAATCAACGTCAAGGTATTAATTACAGTCAAACATTCAGTCCTGTAGCAAAATTGAGTACCATCCGTTCCATCCTGAGCATTGCAGCAAGCGAAAGAATGCATCTTGCACAGTTTGATGTATCTACAGCATTTCTGTATGGAGAGCTTGAAGAAACTATCTACATGAATCAACCAGATGGATTCAAAGATGGTACAGATAGGGTGTGTATGCTGAATAGGAGTCTCTATGGTTTGAAGCAGGCACCAAGGTGTTGGTATAAGCGATTTGATAACTTCCTGTCAAACCTAGGGTTCACAGTCAGTGAAGCTGATCCATGTTTGTATACTCGGGAAAGAAATGGTAAAAGGCTCATTATAGTTCTCTATGTCGATGATGGATTGACAGTAGCGAATGAAAAGCATGATTTGGAAGATTTCATGAGAGAACTTGAATCGGAATTCAGAATCACTTGGAAGTCTGCTGTGTATTATTTAGGACTGGAAATTGATCAGAGGGAGGATGGAAGTATAAAAATCAGTAAATATACTCGGGAAAAAAATGGTAAAAGGCTCATTATAGTTCTCTATGTCGATGATGGATTGACAGTAGCGAATAAAAAGCATGATTTGGAAGATTTCATGAGAGAACTTGAATCGGTATTCAGAATCACTTGGAAGTCTGCTGTGTATTATTTAGGACTGGAAATTGATCAGTGGGAGGATGGAAGTATAAAAATCAGTCAAAATACACATGCCAGGAAGATTCTCGAAAGATTGAATTTTTCTGACTGCAAACCGATTTCTACACCGATGTTGAAAGAAAGAGAAATTTTGGAAACAGGGAAAGAAAGTAAAAAGTGTCTAACTTTCCTTATAGGCAGGCAGTCGGTGCTCTAATGTACCTGATGCTTGGTACAAGACCAGATCTAGCCTACAGTATAGGGTTCTTATCAAGATCGCTGGAAAACCCAACTGCAGAGGACGTTGCCAAAGTAAAAAGAGTTTTTCGATATATAGCTGGCACTCTTGACTTGGGAATAATCTATCGTCCCAATTTTAAAAGAGGCACTCTCGAATGCTATAGCGATGCAGATTTTGGTGGATGCACAAAAACGGGCCGATCAACTTTAGGAGTGGTTATGATTCATGCAGGTGGTGCAATTTCATGGCTTAGTCAACGGCAAGCGATGGTAGCGACATCTACAACTGAGGCTGAGATTGTAGCAGCAAATGAAGCAACCAAAGAAATAATTTGGTTGAGCAGACTCTTTGAAGGAATTATCGGATTGAAACATGTTCCAATCCTACAGGTGGATAATTCTGCAGCAGTGAGGTTAGCTCAAAATCCCGAATTCCACCGCAGAACCAAACATATTTCAATCAAATATTTCTTCATACGAGAGAAGATTTCAGAAGAAAAATTGGGTGTTCAACAAATACCCACAGAAGAACAGATCGCCGACATGATGACGAAGAGTTTACCAAGACCACGTCTTCAAGTATTATGCAATCAAATAGGATTGATGTGATTCTTAATTCATAGTCTCAGCTTCATTCAACAAGGGAAAGTGTTGTAGTTGTTCTTCTAAATTGTTGGAATGAACTAAGAACTCAGTTTTTAGTATATCAGGAGTCATTATTTATATGACCCTATATATATTAGTTTAGATTGTAAAGTTGATGACAAGTGTCTTGAATGTCATGATTTAAGTTTCATAAAGTCAAATATAGATCCGTTATTTTTCAATTATTCACGACACTTCTGTCATTCAGTCTTCCTACCAACCAAATTGTTTTCATAACTTAAGTCTTCACTCTGTCTGATTGTCGTCATTCTTCATCGAGTCTTCACAGAGGTCAGACATGTTTTTTCGGTGCTCCTCCAGCAAACTCAAGGTTCGTTTTTTTTTTCTTGAAAATAGTCTCTAGTGATTCACATATTTTTTTTAGGGAAAAATTACATTGTCTAATTACCTCATTTTTGTTGCAGGTGTTCAAAATATGACGAATTTTGCTGAAGTGCTGACATTTATCACCTCAATATCGGGGTTGATAACCACAGAATACGATGAAAAATCTGCCCTCAACGGGTTACGAGAATGCACAAAAGCTTATAGACGTATTAATAGAGCTCTGAAGGAAGCATCAACTTTGGGAGAAAAACAACAGCTGCAGGCAACCCTAAGGAATGTCAAAACCCTGCGAAATCAAATCAAATACGAGCAGAAAAAAGGAGCAGGACTCAAAGATTCGAATGTGACAGCTAAACATCGGGTTCATTGGAATGATAGTGAATCAGCGTTCGGTTCTCGTATACGAACAGGAACAATCTCCAATCTTTTCCATAAAGATACAAAGAAATTCTTTTCAGATTGTAAATCGTTATTCAAAAGACGTAATTATAACGTTTTAAAGAAATTTGATTCAGTCAAGGTAAATTTTGTATTCTGCGGGGAATTTATACTCGCAAAGGCGGACAAAATTCAAACCGAGTATAAATATTTTACAACAGTAAACTCACCTATATTTCATGATACTGACCTGAATTTTTGGTTTGAGGAAAATGTTGTAGATAAATTGGGTAATAAATTGAAGAAATTTTGTGAGAAAGAATGCGGGTGGGCACTTCAAAAAATTATTAACTTGGGGGTAAACATTATAAATTCTCTCCACAAATCGGATCGTCATATATCGAGTTGCCACCTGAAATCAAACTGAAAAAAGTCTGTATTAACGTAATTAATGATGATTTAGCCTGCTTTGCTTGGTCAATTGTTTCAGCCTTGTATCCAACATCAAAAGAATTCAACTCGTGTAGAACATCATCATATCCCCATTATTCTGAAGTTTTGAAGCTCAAAGGGATACAGTTCCCAATGACCATCCATCAAAATCCAAATTTTGAAAAACAAAATAACATTTCGGTTAACGTGTATACATTGAAAAAATCAGGTAAATCTTTCTCCGTCCTTCTTTCCTTCTTGACATCACAAAAAAGAGACAAACATGTGAACCTTCTTCTCATTCAAAACCAATATTCTGATGATGAACCGATTCGTTATCATTATTGTCATACTAAGGATCTATCCAGGCTCCTTTCCAAACAGCTCAGCGAAGAAAAAAATCAAAAAGTATATTTGTGATAGATGCCTACATTATTTCAGATCACAGAAAAAAAAAAAAGAAATATATAACAGAATAGAAAGTATTCTAAACAAAATTCAAGAAGGAGCAAAATATCCACTGCATAAACCTGGTACTATTGGGTATTACGTGAAATGTTCTTACGACAGCACTCTTTCTTTTTACCGTTCGTATAGAGAGGAGAACTCTATGGAATGGTTTGCAAACCAACTTTCGGAGCTAACGGAAGAAATTGAAACTATTCACAATTGTCAATACGATTTGAAAATGACAGTTGAACAGGAAGCTGCATTCCAACGAGCACATCATTGTCATATCTGTAAAAAGCCGTTTTCTCTAGGCGATAAAAAAGTCAAAGACCATTTTCATCTTTCTCCAACAAATAATAATAATAATAATAATTCTTCGAATTATCGCGGTGCTGCTCATGAATCATGTAATATTAATCTAAATGATAGCAAAATGATCCCTGTAGTGTTCCATAATCTTAGCGGCTATGACAGCCATTTTATTATTGGAAAAATGCCACAATCGAAGGAAAAATTGAGCTGCTTCCAATTACGAAAGAAAATACATAGCATTTACTAAATATTAATGGTTCCAACTTTAATATAAGATTCATTGATTCATTCCGTTTTCTAAATTCATCTCTTGATAAATTATCATCATATCTACCAGAATTTTCAAATTTAAGAGCACAATTTCCAGAGTTCTCTAATGAAAAAATCGATTTGCTGACGAAAAAAGGTGTGATGCCTTACGATTATTTTGATTCCTTTGATAAATTCGATGAAACGACTCTCCCTTCATCGAACATTTCTATAATACTCTTACCGAAAAACCATGCTCACGAAAACTATACGAAAGAGCTCAAAACTTATGGGCTGCTTTCAATTGCGTCGATTTAGGAGAATACGTTGATACATACTTAAAAACAGACGTACTTCTCCTAGCCGACGTTTTTGAAAAATTTCGTGATTGTAGTCATAAAACTTATGGTCTTGATCCCGCGAATACATATACACTGCCTGGTTATACTTGGCAGTGTATGTTGTATCATACTCAACAGGAGCTCGAACTTCTTACCGATATTGATATGCTTCTTTTTATCGAGAAAGGTATTCGAGATGGACTCAGCCAAATTTGCTCAAAGAGACGTGCTCAAGCCAACAATAAATATCTGCGTTCATATGATTCATCAAAACTTGACAGTTATTTGATGTACTTTGACATTAATAACCAGTATGGTTGGGCGATGTTTCAACCTCTTCCTTATGGAGGTTCCGAATGGATTGATTCCAACATCGATGTTACCTCCATTCCTGATGAATCCAACAAAGGGTATATTCTTGAAGTTGATTTAGATTATCCCCAATATCTTCATGATCAACACAAAGATATTCCTTTCTGCCCTGAGCATATAAATTCCAAAACTGGAAAACCTCCCGCTAAATCTGGGGAGTTAACCAAGCTGATGGCTACCCTCTACCATAAAGAAAAATATATCATTCATTACGAACCTAAAACAGGCTTTGAAAAACGGTCTTATTCTCAAAAAAATTCACAGGGTTCTTCAATTCAATCAGTCCACTTGGCTCAAGCCATACATAGATTTAAACACAAATTTACGTAAAAATGCTAAAAATAATTTCGAAAAAAATCTTTATAAATAAATGAACAACGCAGTTTATGGGAAAACCGTTGAAAATATTAGGAAATATTCTAATGTGAAACTTATTACAAAATGGGAGGGTAGATGGAGCTGAATCATATATTTCCAAACCAGAATTCAAGTCAGTCACAATATTCAATGAAAATTTAACAGCTGTAGAATTGAATAAAACCGAAATATATTTCAACAAACCCATATATGTAGGTTTCAGCATCCTTGAAATATCCAAAACTAAAATTTACGTTCCCACTAGTTTATAGCGAAAAGATTTATCCAATTCTCTGATTCATGAAATACAATGTCCCGATGTTTATGAAATCATTCGTGATGATTGCAATTACATGTTCGATACTAGCGATTATCCTGAGAACAATAGGTATAACATACCTTTAGTTAACAAAAAAGTTCTGGGAAAAATGAAGGACGAAAATAACGGCAATCTTATGACCGACTTCATCGGGCTCAGATCAAAATTATATGCAACGAAGGTTTTCACACCCTTAGACAAAATTGAAAAACTTGAAGACAATTTGGATAAAGGAGGGTATGAGAAAGATGAAATTCATCAAATTTTATCAAATTATGGAATCACAAAGGAAGCTAAGGGGGTGAAAAAAGCCGTTGTAGATAATGCGATCACATTTGATGACTTTGAATACTGCTTGGAAAATTCGATCAAAAAATATGTCCATCAGCGATTGATTAGGACAGAAAAACATCAGGTGTTCTCTATGGAGCAAGAAAAAATCGCTCTGAGTGGAGAGGACGACAAGAGATTCTTATGTCCTGGATCGCACCTGACGTTACCTTGGGGACATTACTCCATCCATGATCAGTCGTTGATGGACATCGACTGATTTCGCTGAGGGTTGCAGCATTGGAGGACCAGAGTTCAAGAACACCTTATATTCCCGGATTTTATGACTATATATTATTATTTACTATTACTATATATTATTATATTTTTCTATATTTCAATAAAATATGTATACAAAAAAATGTTTTATTTCTTCACCTCTTACATAGTATAGTGTTTGAGTATAAAAGTGGTTGAGGTTGGTTTAATAATAAAAAAAATGTGTGCTCACCTACAAATTTTTAACGTTTTTTAACGCATGTTAGACGTTTTCCACAGACGTTTTTAACGTTTTAGACGTTTTCCAATGTACGTTCAGATGTTTTCAACGTTATTTCTATGTGAGTATAGTCGTTTTAACGTTTTCAACAGACGGTTTTTCATGGATGTTAGTCGTTTTCGATGCTTGCAGAAGAAACTAATACTCATATAATAACAATGTTAGCAGAGTTTGGTTAGGTTGAGTTAATTTGGAAAAAAAATGAATGTCATTTGAATGCTCGCAAGGAAACCATACTCATATAATAACAATGTTAGCAGAGTTTGGTTAGGTTAGGTTAATTAAAATATATATATATATATATTATATATATATATATATATATATATATATATATATATATGTGGAAGGGTAGTCTTGACTGACTAGTTTAAGAAAACATTCATGAATTTAACACATCCACTTTTCAAATCTGAATGTTTAAATGAATTAAAAGGTATCCTCGTTGAAAATTCTTATCCTCCAAAGATTATTAACAAACTTCTATTCAGCTCTTTCTCAGAGTAATGTACCAGTCGCTACGGACAATTTGTCAATTACTAATAACTTGGTAAACAACATTAATCTTTTTCAAACTGAAGTCAATCAACACGATGATGAGGCATCTCCCAATAATATATCTTTCCTTTACAACTACATTCTAAAAAACTAGAACTTCTCCTCCACATACCTACAACAATGAGCAAATCAAACAATGAATACAATTTTGAACATTTCTGAATCATTTCCACTACTAAAATTATAAATTAGAATGTTTTTCTTCTGAATGTTCATAAAATGAGTTACCCAAATCAGTATAATAATTTGTTGATAAATATTTTTCTTGTTTCCGTGTTGGTTGGTCATAATTGTTGGCATGACCTCGTTAGACACTCCATGACGAGGACAGCTGACAGTTGACAATCGGGTTGTTTCCGTCCTTGTTCCAATCTTCCTCGAGCACGAGAATGTTGATGCCATGTTCAGTTAAAAACGTTGAAATTTCCAACTGTTAGTATTGTACTTAGTATACCATTAATGACCGTAAGAATGTTTATATGTAACGATTGTCTGTTTTACTGCAATGACGCTGATTTCTACTATAAACCTCAAAGTTTAGTAAGTTTTCCTAACCTATATTTTTTTTTTATGCAATTGTTTTGCTCATGATCAAACTGTTTTTATAGATGTCTTGATAAAGGAATAAACATTTCCGAAAGCTCCTGACAAATAACAAAGAGTTTTCTTTAAAACCAGCCCAGTATTGACTGCATCCTCAAGATCAATTATCATTTTTCTATATATATATATATATATATATATATATATATATATATATATATATATATATATATATATCACATTAATGCTTGCAGAAGAAACTAATACTCATATAATAACAACAATGTTAGCAGAGTTTAAGTTAGGTTGGGTTAATAAAAAACACATTAAACTCACTTAGATTTACAACATCCATCACATCAAAACAACCGTAATCGAAGAACCCTCATCTAAATTCACATCATAGACTTCACAAACAACATACAAAAAATCTTATATTCATATAAACATGTTTCAACCTACATGAAAAATTCCTAGATCTAGGGAAAAAAATTCACCTATCGATGAGAAATCCTCAGGGTTAAATTTCAAAATTCAGAAAATATAGGGAAAATCCCTAAATCTAGAGAGAAAAAATCATTTATCCCATGAGAAATCCCAATCCGGTTAACCCTAAAACTCCACCTGAAACGACTAATCCAAACACAACCTACGTGAAAAATTCCCTAGATCTGGGAAAAAAGTCAATCATCCATGAGAAATCCATCAGGTTAACCCTAAAATCCACCTTGAAACGACTAATCTAAACACAACTCTACGAAAAATTCCTCTAGATCTGGGGAAAAAGTTAATCATCCATGAGAAATCCATCAGGCTAACCTAAAAAATCCACCTGAAACGACTAATCTAAACACAACCTACGTGAAAAAAATTCCCTAGATCTGGGGAAAATCAATCATCCATGAGAAATCCATCAGGCTAAACCTTTAAAATTAAGTAGATCTAGGAAAACTATGTGAAATACATGAATCTGTATGAAAAAATCCCTAGATCTAGGAAAAGTCCAATATTCTGTGTGGAATAAGGTAAAAAAAAGTCATATTAAAAAAGGCTGGACCCCTAAAATACAGTAGATCTAAGGAAATCTGGGGTAATATAGGCCTCGAGTCTGTGAAAAAATGGGTATACCTAAGGATCTGATTTGTGGTCGCAAATTACCACGTTGACCTTGGCACTTTTTGAAAATTTCCCTGCAGATCGGGGAAAAAAATCAAGGAAAATCACTATCTCCCTCTCTCACTAATACACAGGCTCTTATGGGAGTTTCCATAGGGATCGAGGAAAATTCCTCGAAATTTCCCAGATCTGGGGAATTTTTTTGAAAAGTTAAAAGCTCTGTGAATCCCTGCAGATATCTACTAATCTTCAGAGAATGTTTGATTGATTTTTAACTAAAAAAGTCCGATGTTCCAGGTAAGATTATGGGGGTTTCACGTGATAGGGGACGTGCCCCCTAGTTTTGGATTAATCTATCTGGCCAAAGGTATCGCAATGAGTGTCAGTGGATTATGAGGTACACTAATCCCGATTAAAAACCTCTTCCCCCCTATGGACAATTTTGGCAACTTCGTTGAATGCCCTTTTTCCCAAAAACCCGGGAAATTTTTCAGGGGGGGGGCTTGAACCTTTTCCCAATTAAAAAACCGCTTCAAGATGACTTTTGTCTATCCCTTGGAGCCCCTTTCGGAAAAGGGGGTAGCCTTTTTCAGGATTCTCAGCCACTTTCGATAGAAATAATAACCCCCCCTTCGGGGAAATTTTGGGGAATGCTGGGTTTGAAAATGGCGTTAATTATTTTTTCAATTGAATGATCCCCTTTTTTTCTGAATTTTGAACAGAACCCGATCAATACCGTCAAACCCGGGGGCCTTATTATTTGGGAGGATTTGATGTGTAAAAAACCGATGGAGGGGTTTAAAAATTTTTATATACTATTTAAATTTTGAACGGGGCCCCAAATCAGCATGTATTGTGGTCTGTCGGTGGTTGTTTTTCATCCCCCCTAAATTTTTTGAATTTTTTGGGGAAAGAAAAAACCCTTTCGTTGGTCTGACATCGCACCCCCGTACCCACTTCTAACGTTGGATGGGTATGAATTTTCGTTTGATTTTCTTCGTTGTTTCCAAAGAGGGTGAAACTTTTTTAAGAAGATTCTTCCATTTATCATTTTTATTTCCTTTTATTTGCCGACTTATTTTGCCGAATTCCAAATTGGTATTTTCCAGGCCTGTGGGTTTTTAATTTTTTTCCCGGCTTGATTTTCCAGAGAAATGTTTTGATTTTTCATGGAAAAACCTCCCTTTCCCCCTTTATCACCACTGATTTTTTTGCTTTGTCTCGCGGGGTTGGGAATTTTTTTCGATAAAATTTTGAATTATATTGTCAATGTCGAGATTTTTTTCCCCTTCCCCGGGGAGTTTCCAGTGAAAAAAAAAACACCCGGGGGTCAGTATAATAGTGACAATATAACGGGGCCAGAAGGCAGGCTTTAGTTGCCCTTAACTGGGTTTTTAACCGGGGTTCCGACTGCGCGCTAGATTCCATTTTACCAGGGTAGTAAATAAAACACTATATTCTATAAACAGGTATATTATAATTTTACCAAAGACATACAGGCAGGGCGGCTACGGGAGCCTCCCAAATTATTACAAAAAATAAACAACTGGCAAACACTATATACAAAGGGGAAACGGGGAGGGTGGTTTAAAGCAAGCAGGGTAAAATTATCATCGTAGCAACCAAAATCGGGGGGGGAGGGTATCGTACAGAGCGGACGGGTCCTGACTATTCGTAGTGTGAAGCGGGTATCAAAAGGGAAGCTTTGCGGACGGCCTAAGGACAACCAGTAGCAGTTCGTAATGCTCCCATACTCCTTAGTTGACCCCCAGTCTTCATACTCCCCTTTCTACCCCATTTTTGGGACTTTTCGAATTATTTACTTTGGGTCGTAAGAAAGGGCAGACGGAAAAGTTTAACCCCAGTGACCGCATCCAATTTTTTTTCACCCCTTTTAAACCACGCTGGGGGCGGGAAGGTGAGACGCGAGAAATGGTCCTACCCTTCCCGGGGGCCTCCCCCCGTGCTTCCCATCTTGATCTTTTCTCTTGTATTTCCCCGGGCCAAGCCACGTTGAAGCGCAGGAAGGTGAGACGGAAATGTCCACCCCCAGTGCGGCCCCACTATCTTCCTCTATTTCCTGGTATTTTCCTTAACAAAGCCACGCTGGAGTCAGGAACGTGAGACGAAAAAAAATGTCCCCCCCTTCAGTGCGGCCTCCACCCGTGTTCTCTACTTTTATTTCCCTGATATTATTTTTGAAAAGTCACGCTGGAGCGCAGGAAGGTGAGACGCGAGATATGTCTAACCCTTCAGTGGCCCTCCTCCCGTGCTTCCTATCTCTCTTTTCTTCTCCCTCTATTTTTTTGTAAAAAAAAGCCAAACCGCGTATCACATAACTGAACTGAATTTTTGAAAAAAAACAAAATTTTCTCATCGGCTTCTTTTAAATTTGGCAACACGGTCGCGGTCTATCGATGTTCGCACGTGGTGATTCTGGGGGGATCTCAAACACGACTGGAATTACTACCCAGCATTAAAATGAATTTGGGCCTCTCACGGATATGGTTCGATCATGCCGAATCGCACCTGGGGCCCCCACAAATATTTCCGATACCTTTAACCTGATAGAGAATATTTCCCAAACTCCGGTCTTTTCCCCAATCACTGCTTCAAAAAAGCTGGTCGGCAAGACTGGGGACGGTGGAAGGCTACTTAGGTAGTTGGCTCATATTTCGGATGCTAGTTGTCGGTCGCGTGACTGCTGGTGCTAGACTCGGTAAGCTAATGATTTTTTAAAATCTTCTGAAGGGAGCTCCGGGGGGGTTTTTCCCCCTCTTCTGCTAATCCCCCGACCGAGTTTAGGCACGCGTCGATTTGGGGACTCTGCCGATTCAGATACAGATTATATTTTGATATTATTTTCCCCCCGTTTATGAAATTTTCCTCGTTCAACCACGGGATGTGACGTCGGTCGGATGACGTCAGATGGCAGCGGGTGCTTTACTCGAACGATCTGTTTTTTTTCACCTTCTATCGGGTGACGGGATGTTCTCGGCGACGTTTTGTTCATAGCACAGCTGGTCGATGGAAATTGTTTTCTCGACTCCCCGGCTTGCTAGTAACAATCGCGCGTACTTTTATACAGCGTCGTGGCATCGGCGTGATCTATGGAGGGTGTTCAACCTTTTTTCGGGTTAGGTGTAATCCACGGCCCTTTTTGTCGAAACACGAATGGATTTTCAGACCAGACCTATTATTACCGACGAGATGAATTGAAAAACCTTACATGGAGCTTTTGGTTGTTTAACATAGCGGAAAATAGTAACTTCGTTACACACCCCTTTTCCCAATTTCCCGGGGAAAAAAAAATTTTCCCTTTTTTTCTTTCCCCTTGTACGGTCAGAGGGACATGGGTATCCATTTATCCATTATTCTTTTCACAAACTAATTCTTTTCGCGGTGAACATTCCAAAAAAAACTAGGATAAACAGACGGATAGCAAAACTTATTTGGAAAATCCCCAAAAAATAAAAAAAGGGGTTTTTTCATAAATAAGTGGTAACAATTTAAAATCAAAAAGTAATTCTCATCATCGGGGGTTTTTATCTTAAAAAAAACGGCCATTCGAAATACAACAGGATAGTTCGTCAGGTGCCTACGCCCCCCCCTAATAGCCGAACCCTTTATTCGGGCCAGGCCCCAAATGATACATAAAAAACGGAATATCAATAAACGAAACTCAAATGTGGACCTCAAATAATTCAAAACAAAAATATTCCTCTCCAAAAGATCATTGTGCCCAAAAAATATTTCCAGTGAAACCAAATGCTCATACCAAAAAATAAAGATGAAAAAAAAAATTTCCCGGGTTGGATGCTCATCCGCATCCTACGGGGCTGTCTACGGGGGAAAAATAATGGGTGTTTAACATCCGCATCGGGGGCATGCGGGTCAGGATACTACGTTGACATCGGGGCACGGGCTTCGTCCTTTTGGGCTGGTCTCCTCTGGGCGGTTCGTGGACGGAGACATTCAGTGGTTAACATGATCCTTAGTCCACCTCGAGATCCCAAGGCCGGGCGCAGATCTTCAACAGGATCCTTGAGAACCACTTGCCTGTCTGATCTTTTCAGGTTATACACCACCAGTGATAATACTTGGGTCATGTTCTTTTTTTATCACCTGGTCGCTCACAAAAACATCGCCATTCTCGGCGGCGGAAATTGGTGGCGGCTCTGGGTGGTGAAAGCTTTCAAGATTGATCCGGGGTATCTCAAACGTTTCCTGCAGGCGTTTGAGCCTTTCTGTTTTTGGGGGGGGGATCTCAGATTGTACGACTTCCTCTTCTTCCGGTGTCGGTGTCACTTAGTGGCCCGGGACATGGCTTTCCCGGGAAATTTTTAACTTTCTTCCAAAGATGAAAAATGCGGGGGAGTATCCGGTTACCCAAAGGTTGCATCTTTCCGGCTGGTTTCAAAAAGCGACGGCTTGTATCTCTGGCAGGAATCGCAACTCTGGGCAAAACTTGACTACATCATGGAACATGCCTGGCCAGTAATAGCGAGCAACGATCCCTATTGCCTTGGGAATGCCTATATAGCCGGGAGTGAGTGTATCGTGCATATCATGCAGCATGCAGTATAGTGTCCTGTCGGTTTTGGAACACATTTTCCATGTGTTGGGCAGATAGTGTCCTTTTCGACTTAGGGGCAAAACATTTCCCTGGGTTGGGGGAAAATTCTGGCCCGTAAGGTCGTTTGGGGACACAGAAATGGCGGTACGAGCGGTCTTTTGGACACAATAGTCTGGGAAAAATATGTGGGGGGTTCTCCTGTTGCCTCGCCCTTGGTCTTTTTGAGGAAAACCGCCACTTCCTCCCCCCCTCTTTAGATTTGACCCCAAAGTCATATGTTGCAGGAACTGCTCTTTGCGGGCGGAACGTCCCGCAGGGCTTTTAATGGAATGCAGCCAGGGGGAGACTGACGGTCGGTGATGACCGTGAAG